>JAOXOE010028338.1:0-16328 GCA_028565055.1 Phoeniculus purpureus | reverse complement strand
TGTAGATGGGTGTCACATTGGCAAGTCTCCAGTCATCTGGGACCTCCCCCGTTGACCAGGATTGCTGATAGATGATGCAAAGAGGCTTGGCAAGTTCCTCTGCCAGTTCCCTCAGCACTTTTGGGTGGATCCCATCTGGCCCCATAGACTTGTGGGGTTTTTGAGGTTTTTTTTAATAAGTGGTAACCGGCAGCAACTCAAAACACTGCAGTTACTTTAATATATGAAATATATAAATACATTACCATTATGACTTACAGAAAGTCCACGAGATCGACCCAGAAAACAAAAGAACATCAAGTTTGAATTGAAAGAGGTCCTAAGTGCACAGCTTTCTTGGTAGAAAATGACTGAAGACGTTTAGTTGACCTTGAGACTGTCATTTCTTTTAAAACCCAGCAGAAATGGGATCGGTCGTCTTTACCTTGAGATACTGTGCAGTCCTGCAGGGTTTGTTCTAGCTGAAACTTCTGCTGACACACTGACGTCTCCTGTGCTCTGTTACAGTAACGTGGCAGGACTCTGCTGTAGATCTCGTCACTGTGGCCATCCCATCCACCGCATCAAACCTAGGTCTGGCTCCAGGCAGCCCAGCTCGTGTGGATTCAAAGAGCGCAATGCCAGCACGCAGTGTGAAACACCAACTGTTTCTAACAGGCTGTTTCAGCTGTAAGCTGGGCTTCATACTTCCACCACAGCTTGTCTCAAAATCACATGAGTGCCAGCTAGATGTGCAAACCAGGAATGAGTACAGAATCCTGCAAAGTCAAGTGAAACCTTTCAGAAGCCTCTTGTTGCCTGCCATGAAAAGCTCCACTGGGAGCAGCCACCTTCCGTTTCCGTAATGTTTGTGTCGGACGCGCTCTGCTGTTGCATACAAAACCCAAGTAGTACTTCTATTGCTACACTGGAAACCCTGTGTTAGAAAGCCAGAGGATGCCCTTGTCTCTAGCATCCCTTACATTCGCTACAGCAAGACAGCTCCTTTTAAACTGCAATGACACAGATGTGGCAAAGAGTGTAAATAATCCCAAATAAAACCTCAGGGCAAAACACAAGCATGTGCCTTTGCAGTCAAGGAATTCAGAAGCCTGGAGCTCCTGTGATTCCTAGAGACTGCTTCAGTCCTGCAGACTTGTGAAAACCTGCCTGGTTGCCTGCAGAGCCCAGTGGAGGCTGAGCTCTTTGGACAGAGTGTTGAACACACAGTATCTCCTAGCAGAGCACACTTCTGCACCAGGTCAGATGATCTGTGTGTTCTGGGTAACGCACCCAGCTTTTCAGGAGGCCAGGTGCAAACTCCATGGTTGGTAGTAGGTATTTCTTGAACAGGAACGTTTTCCTGCTCACCTCCGGAAACACTAGAAAAACCAAACCAAGGCGTGACAGCCAGGATCACTTCAGTGGGAAGTGGCCTTTTAAGTCGAAGTGTTAAGCCAGCACTGCCAGGTCACCACTAAATCGTGTCACTCAGCACCACATCAGATCAGTATCTCCAGGGAAGGTGATTCCACCGCTGCCCTGGGCAGTCTGTTCCAGGGCTTGACAACCCTTTCAATGCAAAGTTTCCTCCTAATAACCAACCTAAAGCTCTCTGGCACCACTTTGAGGCCATTTCCTCTCATCCTATCGTTTGTTACTTGGGACAAAGAGACCAACACCCACAAAATACTGTCATTTGCCTGGCTTTTCCCATCAGTATCAGCACGCATTCCAGAGCGCCACACCTAAACTAACCCAACACATTTCCCCTTGGATATACGTGCCCCAAGTGTCTGTCGTACAACCAACACTGATCAAAGTCTGTCCAGCATTGGTATCAGTGTGAGATACAGAAAGAACTAGCGTGAAGGTAATCTGCACCTCAAGCAGTGAAAGGTTCAAACAGCAGATTTCAACAGCAAATCCTGTTCCAATGTGGCTGACTTCTAAATATTATCTAAGTGACACCTAATGGAATCCATCCCTGGCTAGCAAAATTGCTCTCTGGGCTCAAGAACCTTTTAGCTGGCCCAGCAGCGCACTGGCAGTTTCTACTGAGCACAACATCATCTTCTGGAGCCAGCAAACGTGGACGTAGCAGTACGTAATTCTTGTATTTACCTTTGTCAGACTCTGCAAAGGCGGCATTAGTACCGTCTGTGCTACTAGTCTGCCAAGCAGGCTGCCTCGTCAAGCGCTCCCTGGAGCTGAGTAAGTTGTCCGGCAGGAGCCAAGAGTATTCCCAGTTTGTAAGACACGATAGCTTGAGAGGCTCACAAAAACTAACTGCATCGCTGTGCAGTTCCTGACAAGGCAGCATTTGCAAGAAAACCATAAAGCTCCTACCGACAAGGTTACAGGACAGTAGCACTCCTGTACGCTGCTCTTCTGCCACTTAAAACTAGAAGCCTTCAAAAATCATTTCTCACATTTCTCCAAGTATTGGAGGCCTCTTAATCTGGAAAATACCTGCCTAGATATAAAAACCACAACTTGCTCTTCTTAGGGTCCTAAGCAGCACACAGCTTTTAGAACTACTGCAGCATTGCTAGAGGTAACAGGGAATCAATAACAGGTCTGTTTGGTCACTCTAACATCCTCTTAGTCCAACCTCTCCTGCTTTGGAGCCTGAACCAAGAACTCTTGCAAACATCCTATGGCAAGGTACTAGGAAGTCCGTTTCCTCAGAGCACCAGTAAACAGTCTGTCAGCACTCTTAAGTCATCTCAGACTTGCTGTTTAGTAATAAATACTTCTTCACAGACACAACCAGTCACTTACAGACTCTATTTACACCTTTGGAAGTACTTGAAAGGCTGTATTTTCCTTTGTATGAAAAAGGTTTCTTTTCCTAGAATGATTTTCCCTCTCTCTGCTTAATGGGACAAATACACAAACCAGAAGTGTAAGGTAGCATGTTGCATGTGACTGCTAAGCTCCAGCCTTAGCAAAGACACCAGAGAGCTCGTATCCCATCTTTCTTACAATGCTACCTTTGCAGTCCTTCCTTAAACAATTAAAAACCAAGCTAACTCAAGCTTCTCTTCGGTAATATTTCTACTTTGGCCCCAGGACTGCATCCACCAGCTCACCCAGGGCGCCTTAAGAGTTCCCTTTTGTTTTCACAATTCTTTCCTGAAGTACACAATGAATGCCTTAGGGCTTTACAACTACAAATAACAGAGCTAATGCTACCAGGTACAACCTGAAGGGAGCTTCCCAGTTTCTCTGAGAGCAGAGAGAGCACCAGGCTGGAGATCACCAACCAGCTGCAGAACTCTCCATGGACTGGGAACTGCCTAGGATGGCCCAAGAATATCCAGGGTGTGTGTGGTGATCACGGGATGGTGGAGTTTGGGATCTCACGTGGCAGGAACAGAATGCCTAGCAGAGTCACAACCTGGGACTTCAGGAGGGCCAACTTTGGCCTTTTCAAGCAATTGCTGGGGAAATCCCACGGGACAGGGAACTGGCAGGTAAAGGGGCCCAGGATAGCCGGTTAACATTCAAAGACCACTTCTTTAAAGCCCAGGATCAGAGCATCCCTACAGGCAGGAACTGACTCTCTAGTACCAGCATACATATACACCTGTGTCACTCAGATGATTAATCACCATGTACATAAAAGAACCAGAGCAACCATTCTAAGCAAACTCCGAAGATTTACTGAACTTGCAAACCCAACAAATGCACATCTCCAGATGCAGCTTTATAATTCATCTGCTGGAAGTATCTTCAGTCTGCTGCATGCGTCAGATGCCTTCTCGTTGTGGTTGTCCAGTTTTGCAATCCGAGATCCAAACTGTACAGCCCTTTTTGGCAGAATGGCCGAGGCTGTGAGGCCCAGCTCCTTCGCCACAAGGCGCAGAAGCAATTTCTCACCGACTCCTCGAGGTAAAGTCAAGTCAGCTTTTTCTGAGACAGGTAAAGAATTCAGGAACGAAACAACATCTTCATCAAGAAAAGGAAACCTGAGGGGAAGATACACAGAGGGAAAAACATCACGTCGGTAGGCCTGGTTTTCCCCTCCACCACACGCAGAGACTGCAGAGCCTCCCCACCCTCCAGCAGATCGGCACTCGTGCTTCATTGTGTGTCGTCTGCAGATTTACTGAGGGTGCACTCGATCCCCTCATCCAGATCAGCGATAAAGATATTAAACAAGGCAGGTCCCAACACTGAGCCCTGAGGGACACCGCTTGTGACTGGTCGCCAACTGGATTTCACGCCGCTCACCACCACCCTCTGGGCTCGGCCGTCCAGCCAGTTTCTAACCCAGCCAAGAGTCCTCCTGTCCATGCCATGAGCCGCCAGCTTCTCCAGCAGAATGCTGTGGGAAACGGTGTCAAATTGGGTGATTTGAGCCATCCTAACACCCTCTTGGTCTTCTCGACCACAAGGGCCACTTGGGGGAAGTGCTTTGGCAAACACCTGCTCCGTGCTCTTCTCAGCGTCGTCAGTAAGTCAGGGAAGCTCCCCAACCTGCACAGAGACAGTGCACACATGCGGGCTGTGCCTGAGCACGGAACCTGTGGGAGATGGCTGAGGAACAACCAGGCTCTGCTGAGCGGATCCTCACACTTCAACTCATTAACAACAAAAGAGAATGACTTTTCTACCTGCAGCCTGGTTGCTCCAAATGTTCTGCTAAGCGCAGTTGTCAGAACAGTTGGCTAAGCTGTGAAGGATCCAGGCTGCAGTGATCTGGCTGCCACTCAAATACAGATAATTGCTTCAGAATGAGCAAAGAGCACAACGAGGCCATGTGAGGCCAGAAAGAGGAAAGAAGGGAAAGTTTGGATTAGAGGCTTCCTGTATGGAAAACATCTGCACTGGAGCTGGAGATCCTGCACTCTCACTGTGGTGCAGCCCAGACACTGACAGCACTACACGGCTGATGAAGCATCACAGAATCACAGAACATCAGTGACTGGAAGGGACCTCGAAAGGTCATCTAGTATGATCCCCCCACCACAGCAGGATCCCCTGGACCCAGTCACACAGGAACATGCCCAGGTGGGTTTGAAACATCTCCAGAGAAGGAGACTCCACAACTCCCCTGGGCAGCCCCTGCCAGGGCTCTGCCACCCTCACTGTGAAGAAGTTCCTTCTCATGTTGATGGGGAACCTCCTCTGTCCCAGCTCACACCCATTGCCCCTTGTCCTATCACTAGATGCCACTGAGCAGAGCCTGGCTCCAGCCTCCTGACACCCACCCTTCACATATTTATCAACATTAATGAGGTCACCCCTCAGGCTCCTTTTCTCCCAGCTCAAGAGACCCAGCTCCTCAGCCTCAGGTACTGCCATGCCCGGGTACTCTGCTTGAAGTGATGCTAGCACTCTTGCAGATACTGTTTCTTAGCAATGATCTAATCACATCACTCACTACGACTCACTCGTATCTCTCCAGCCCTGCCTGAGTAAAAAGCAGTTTGTGAAATAAGGAGATAAAGGAATGAGCGGCTGCGGGAAAAGAGAAGGTCTGCAAGAGAACTGCTCTAGCAGCACTGGCCAAGAGGTAGAAATCACCATGAGGAGGCTGCAGAGGTAGCAGCTAATTTCTACATGAGCACATAGCTTAAAGGTGTCCTCAGAGAAAAGGAGACAGTGAATCCTGGGACACAAAACTGTCTGCCTGACACAGCCTGGGAAAGCGATCTCAGCCCTCTCACAGTAAATGTTGTTGTAATGAAGCGGTGTTGAAATAACCTTTCCGACAAGGAAGGACTGTGAGAGAGAAGCTGAGTGAAGCTATCTGCTGCATTGTCACTCTTGGCAGGAGGCTCTTCAGGCTGAAAGAGCACCCTTGGCTCAACAGCACTGGTGACTGGCAGCGAGCACAGTCCCGTGCAAAAGCTGCCCAGCCCAGCAGACGGCGCACAGCTTCTGTAAAGCCAGCAAACCCAACGGTGCTGCTCGAGAGCTGCACTGGCTCGGGTCAGAAACAGCACAGCTTCACTCACGCAGTGTCTGCCTTTGGCGGGATTCACCAGCAGGAGCTGCCTTCCGTCTTCCCTCTAGCACTGCCCAGAGGATGCTGTGGTAGCAGCACAGGGCACCAGGCAGCACATTTCTGTCCCAAACAGAAAGTCAGCAAGCGGCACAACCTTTGCCCACACATCATACGTCTACCGCAGTGCGCTAGAGATGAGCAGAGAAAAATCCCCACCCGAAGCCACTTCCTACCGCCTGAGCCCGCTGATCCTGCCCTGTATCCAGTGGATGACTTAGAACTGTTTGCCAGACGCTCTCACGACGGACTTACGCGAGGCTTCGTTGGCTGACGTGAAGCAAGAAATTCCGGACAATACAACTTCCTCCCAGGCGATCCTCCTGGTTTAGGAAGAACAAGTCAGTTTCAGCCCCAGGACCTGTTCCGACATGTGAGGCAGCTGTGATCCACGGATGCCCTGCCCGACAGGTGCCTGGCAGAACCACAACTGCTGTGACAAACACAAGGCTCACGCAGAACGTAAACGTCCTGTGCACGCCCCTGGGCAAAACACCACCCCAGGAAAGAACGGAGTTCCTGCTCAATTAAGAGTCTGGTCAGTTCATGCAGGGCGCTGAAGCCCTCAGGCGGCAGGAGCACGGCTCTACCAAGTGGGCTCTGCAGCGGGATTCGTACGGGTTCAATGCTGTTAGGGGTTGCTGGCAGCACTTCGGTGCATGGTGGCCAGGACAGACAAAGAGCTCACAAACCCCACCTGTGATCAGTGCAGCCACCAGTCCATCCCACGGGACTTCAGAGACAGCAGAGTTAGGG
Source organism: Phoeniculus purpureus (assembly GCA_028565055.1). Taxonomy (NCBI): domain Eukaryota; kingdom Metazoa; phylum Chordata; class Aves; order Bucerotiformes; family Phoeniculidae; genus Phoeniculus; species Phoeniculus purpureus. Next base: position 9,577 of record JAOXOE010028338.1, on the reverse strand, counting down.
TTCAAAACCGAATAGGATATTTTAAAGCAGAAAAACCTGCAAAGTTCCATCCCCACAAACACAAATGCTTTAACCAGGTCCTCAAACCAGCAGTGACTCCACCACCACCCAGAAAATTCAGGTGCCCCATGGAGCGAGTGGGAGCATGAACCCAAACCACCTCTGTGGGGACCACAAGCAGACATCTAGCACTGGGGTGCAGGCCGCTGTGCTGCCCTGAAGGAGAAACGCAGCACCCCCTAGAAGAACAGCCCACGAGGCTGCCAGGACTGCAGAATCTCCGTCACCCGACAGCTATAAGCAGCAACAGGCCAACGTTTCTGTAAACACCCCAGCTGCTCTCCTCTCATGACACCATCATTCGTTTGGGTTGGTACCGATCATCTAGGGAGGCAGATGACTCCATCGCACAGTGCTTGTTACACAACCCACTTGCCCGTAGGCCCACAGTCCATCTCCATGTTAACCAGTTCCAGGAAAGACAACTCCCTTGGGCTCTGCTTGTACTTCTGGCCAGAAGACCTCCTTCTCTCCTAAAGGCTTTACACGACCTATAAGCTAAGGAGGATTTCCTGGAAGGGTGGGCCATCACGGGCCACAGATGGGCCCACAGATCCATCTTGCTCTTAAAGCTTTTTGGGTTTTGCTGCTGCGTGTACCAGTCTGAGACAGGATTCAGGCTGGAATGGGGTAGGAAAACATGACCTGTACTCTCACTACAGTGCTTGAGCAACCCCACAAGTGCCATCAGGGATCTACTTAGCATTTGCTGCGGGTGTCTTTAGCTTAGAGAAAAGGAGACTGAAGGGTGACCTCAATAACGTTGATAACTGTGTGAAAGGTGGGCGTCAGGAGGATGGAGCCAGGCTCTGCACAGGGGCATCTACTCATAGGACAAGGGGCACTGGGTGTGAGCTGGAGCACAGGAAGGTCTACATCAATGTGAGAAGGACCTTCTTCCCCAGGAGGGTGACAGAGCCCTGGAAGGGGCTGCCCAGGGACGTTGTGCAGTCTCCTGTGGAGACATTTAAAACCCCCCTGTCCATGTTGCTGTGTGACTGGATCTAGGGGATCCTGCTGTGGTAGGGGGACTGGACTGGATGCTTTTTCTAGGTCCCTTCTAATCCCTAATGTTCAGTGACTCTGTGAAATGTCACCCCATCTGCTGAGACATGTGTCCCCTTGGACAGCACATGGAGTGAGGCTTTGCCCCTGGGGAATATGCTGCAAGCTAAATGTCTCATAAATTCTCTGTTTCACTGGGCTCCTTGATTTTCTCTTCTATTCCTTGGTTGGGAAAGCAACCAGAGGTACCAAAGGTGCACATCGTTCTTCCCCCAGAGGCCACAGGGTCCCATCAGCTGCTCAGGGCACAGACAACTTTGGAGTTCGGTCAGGCGGCTCCAGAGTTTGTCTAATGCAGCACCAGATGCCCACAAGGATGCACGCACATCCCCTGGGCTACCTGCTGGAGTGCTGAATCACCTCACCTGCGGACTTGCATCCAGCAGGTTTTCCCGGGCTGCAGTTGGTGACTTCCACACCTCTCCCTTCTGCTCTGCACTTCTGAGACCAGTCTGGCTCCATCCTCCCTGTAACATTCAGCCCCAGGGGAGCTGAAGGCAGCAATGAGTTTCTCTCTGCCTTCTGCTCTCCATGCTGGCTCCATGCTGGCCAAGCTCCACTGCCTCACCCTCTCTCTATGTGACACATCCCAATCCCAATGCCAGTCCCAACCACCTTGGTTGGCCTCTGCTGGACTGCCACGACTTGTCAATAACCCTCTTGCTCTGGGATCTCCAAAAGGGGACTCCACAAGCGCCACACAGAAAGGAATCCTCTCTCCCCTCAACCTGCTGGCTCTGTAAGTGCACCAAACTTGCATGCTTCTTTTAGGGGCCCTTGAGGGTCTGGAATTCAGCCTGGGCCACTGTCCAGCATCTCTGCTCTCAGCCAGATGAAGCCAGACTGTCTTCCAGTACTTGGGAAAAAAACAGAGCAGCTTTTCCTTATCTGCCTCCTGCCCTGGAGTTCCTGCAGATGGGTTTTTCTTTCCCAGACTGACCTCCAGCCTGCCCTCTCTGGAGTCACCCCCAGCTGCACTCACTGTTATCTTTCTTCTATAGCACAGAGCTCCAGCCCCATCACATATCTCGAGGTCACGCTGGGTAGCTCAGAAGCGGTAAATCCCTGATGGTCTGGGTCTATGTGCCGCAGCACCAGGCACTTGGGTCAAAACCCTGACACAGTACGGGAACTTCCAGAACAGAAAGGCTGTTTGTCAAGATCTACCGCACAGTCCCCCTGCCCTAGGAAGAGAAAACACTGCAGTATCTTAGAGACTGTCATCTGAAACACTTTCCTAAGCCCTCGATATTTAATGCACTTGGACAGCCACCAAGTTGCTGTATTCCCCCGGGCAACAAGACGACAGAGCAGTTCCCTTTACAGAACCACAGGGCATCAGGGATTGGAAGGGACCTCGAAAGATCGTCCAGTCCAGTCTGGTTCATCTGGTTTTCGATCAACACGGAGGAGGACCTGATGAAAGGATGACAGGACACACTGCCTTCCTCCACAAGTTCTGATCTATCAAAAGCTCCTCAAGTTCAACAAGCGTATCCAAACCACGTTCTCAGGCTGGTAACCTGTGAGTGTTCTCCTTCAGCGTTCTATTCACAGACACCAGCATGTGCCATCACACTGCTCCATAAAAGGAGAGATGCAGATGCTTGAAGCAGGGGTTATTCCTTCATACTGGGGTGTTTGAGAACCACCTCTCTCTTTCATGTCTCACCCGTTTTCTAGAAGCAGAGAGTGAAGAAGTGGGACCTGTGCAATTGACCTCTGGGTAATGACACTCCAAGAGGTCTCAGAGCTCCAGCCTTCCCTGCACCACAGATGATTTCCATCAGCAAAAGGCAGGGATCTGCCTTTTGGAAGGCTCCAAAACAGATGGTCTGCAAAGCCTGCGGCTGCTGCGTCGTCATGTCTTTTCCTGGAAGGGTGCTCTGGGCTGCAGGCTCCTAAAAGGCGAAAGGAGAGCAGGGAAAAGAGAGCTCGAAGAGCCCCAGCAAACGACTCCTTTACATTAATGGGTAGCAGATCTCGCACGGAAGGGAGAAGAAATCACAGTCTGGCTTGAAGAGACTACCAGGCTGCTCCAGGGAGATGAAGACTGTCACGAGAAGACTGGAGAACAGTGAGAGATTTCTCCAGTGCATTAGTCAGAGTCCGAGTGGCTGCACTGCAGCTTTGACTGCTGGAAATGCCAAGTGTGGGTTTGGCTCCAGCAGAAACAACCTCTGCTCATTACATACTTGAGGGATGACCACATACAGCTCCCAACAAAATCCGGGCAGTATTTCTTGCTTGACCTGCGCCATAAAATGGAACTGCAGGGTGTCCAGCCTGTGCCTCAGGCTGCACGTTTTGGAACGATGCGTGTGATACCCACCACAGGTCAGCGCCAGCTGCAGCTCAGCCTAGAAAAGCCTGGAGTTCTGTTGCTTTCAAGGCAGATTCCTTGCTTTGCTGGGACTTGCAGCAGTTACAGAGGAAGCATTTTGTAACATGCTCAGAATAAGATGCTTCAGGAACGGGATCAATGACTGATCCTGAAAATTCAAAGGTAAGGGCAGGGGAAAAGATTCAAAGGCAGAAGAGGGGACTGTGAGAGGGAAGATCTGCTTGGAGGCCATGTACAAGTCCATGAGACCCAGTAAGATCCATTTGCGGATCCTGAGGGAACCGGTGCATGACATTTCACAGCCCCTTTCCATCCTACACGGAAAATCAGGTCAGTCTGGTGAAGTTCCCACTGGCTGGAACAAGGGAAACATCAGCCCCGTTTTCAAAAAGAGGAGAAAAGAAGTGCTGGGATGCTAGGAAGCAGTGGGTGGGTGCCACCTCTGCGCCTGGCTCTGCTAGAGAGATGGAAAATAAAGAGGTTACTGGTGACACCCAGCACGGCTTCACGAATTTGGTGGCCTTTCACAACGGAGTTCCAGCACTGGAGAGTAAGTGAAGCACACCTGGGTTTGTCCAAAGCCTTTTGCCATCCTGCCACTTGGGGTTGTAGTTTTCAAGACAAAGCACCCCCATTTCAAACCACCCCAATAGCTCCTGAAAGGAAACAATCTCATACCAACAGGGCACCTGCTGGGACCTTCCTGTAAGAGATTTTCCCCTACTTCCCGTGTGACTTGCAGCTCGTTAGCCAAGACAAAGTTTCACACAAGCAAGCCCATTTCATTCTGAGTTTTCCCCCCACTGTGAGCTTCACCAGATGATGCTGCAATGGGTTGCTTCAAGTCCCAGGAAGCAAAACAAGTTGCATGTAAATCTGAGGCCGTAGAATCAACAGGAGATGTGTTGTTGGTACTAAATGCTTCAGGATCATCGCAATTCTTGTAGACAGCCTTGAATGTCACTGAACTCGGTCAGACCACTACAAGTTGTTATCTAGACAGATGCTATTCTTAGGACTGATTGCAGCCTGAAATATTGGAAGGCCCTGGCTTGCTGCAGTTGGTTTTGTGCACAGTTGCCCCATCTGCCTCACAAAGTGAATGAGGAACTTTCTCATGCCCAATGACCCTGCAGAAGGCCAGCTGGCAGCGAGCTGCTGTCTGAATGACACCACTGTCCCAGCTCAGTGTGGCTAGCACTACTGGTTCAGAGAGGCCCCAGACGAACGCCCTGATTTTAAACAGAGCAAGCGCTGTCCTCCAAGAGTTGAAGCTGAAGGAGAGGCCATGTTGTGCAGACTACCTGTGAGCTCCTGTGCACTGCACAGGTGGTGCTTCACCCTTTGTGCTGCATCCGACACGTCCGTTAGGATGAAGCATGTGCTGCTTAATTAGACGTTTGACTCCGTTATTGTTTCCCAACTGCTCAGGGACATTTATATTGTGAAGTCTGCAGCCCGGCCAAGCTGACAGTGAGGGACGGTTTGGCTTGAGCCACGTTTTTCCGAGCTTCAGTCCAACCGGGCTCTTATTGAGCACAGCTGCAGCACTCACATCTTACAGATGGTGACCACAACTCTCCGAGACCAAAGAGACAAACTTCTTGGAGACCGAAAGTCAAGGCATTGGTGCCAGCTTATGTAACAACCCCTCAAGTCCTGCCCTGTGCAGAACAACCCCTGCATCTGCAACGTGACTTTCTCCACAAGCAGGCAGTTTGGAGAGGGCAAAGAGGTCCCCCAAGAGGTCACTGCTACCAGAGCTGAACAGGAGGGTGTCTGCTTTGAGTCCCTGACGGGAAGGGAACAAAACCATATCTCTAATGAAGGCTACAGCCCCAACCACTGAACCATCTCCCCAAACACCGTATCGATGCATTTTTTGAACCCCTCTAGGGTCGGTGCCTCTACTGCCTCCCTGGCAGCCTGTTCCAAGGCCTCCCCACTCTTTCTAGGAAGACGTTTTCCCTAACACCCAAGCTAAACCTCCCCTGGTGCAACCTGACCACATTTCCTCTTAGTTACGAACACCACCCAGCATGAAGTAGTGATACATCTTCCTGGTAAATCTTCCACAAGACCTCTAAACATCATTGGGAGGGTATCTGGACAGATGAAAGGGAGTCTCTTAGCTCCTTAAGGACCACGTGCTGCGGTCCCACCAGCCCACAGCGTCCTGTGCCTCTGGCTGGGTTCTAGGCAGCCCCTGCAGGACACCTTTACTTTGCAGCCCAAGGAGCCCTTCAGAAGCACCACAACTGCAGAGCTCCCCAGCTCCCGGGACAAAGCACAACCACTTCCAACGAGGCTGTCATAGACTGTGACTTTCATAAAACAGAAGCAGCTCCTGGACGTTTCCTGTGCTCCCTGGAGTGTGACAGTCCCCTCCCTGCTGCTCTCACTAGGGGCCGTTCAGCCTTTTTCAGTGGCGCCGGCTCTGTGACTTGAGCACTGACCAAACATCCACACTGGTTGCTGCCTCTTGTTTTCATAAACCACTGCTTCAGCACCTTTTTCTTACTGACCTGCCAGACTGAAGATGAACAGACCCACAACCCACCCCACACGACACAGACGACTGTTGATACCTCCTGCCATCTGCCAGACTCTCATCGAAAACACTCTGCGGCTAGGAAAAGTGGGTTTGATTAAGTGAGCCCTCACAGTTGTGCTCGTACTGCCTGCTGGGGTGAAGCCAAACACATGTCTGTTTATTGTCCCGGGAATAAGCTGATCTGTATTTATTCCAAGGAGCTGATTTTTCTATCCTACTAACACGAGATTATTTTATAATCTCATTTGAGACTCTTCTATAATCTTTGGCACGAGGAAAAGGCTTAACAATGTCCTTGATGGCTGCTATCTATCCGGGGCCAATGTCAGCTATCCACTGTACATCCCAGGCATTAAATGATCCTTACACATCAACACACGTTTCTCAGAATGACGACCACTGATGGCACCATGCAAACCCATCTGAGCTTGCTAAGGACACTGGAACTACCACGTCACTCCAACAAAGTCAGTACTGAATACGGAATGGTTTTTGAGTAACACTGGGTCTCACCCTTTGCAGGTGTTCCAGAAACACTAAATAACACTCTTTTGGAGCACAGACAGGACTGTGATGTTTTGAACAAGGTTTAGCTATGCAGGATCTCACTCTTCACTCCACTGCACGTTTGCCATACGCCCAGAGCAGTGCTTCTGCAGAGACCAGGGATGGATCTTGTGTACTTGTGTTCACTGTAAAACTCTCGGAGGCAGCTGCAGTTTTCTCTGCTGTTTCTGAAGTGACCAGACATGATGCGAACAAAGCTGAGTATTTGTGTGTGGTTTGGGAGTTTGCTTGGTTAAGGCTGTGGACGCATCACAGAGTCACAGAACATCAGTGACTGGAAGGGACCTCAGATCAGCCAGTCCAATCCCCCTAACACAGCACGATCCCCTAGATCCAGTCACACAGGAACATGGCCACGGAGGTTTGAAACATCTCCAGAGAAGGAGACTCCACAATCCCCTGGGCAGGCCCTGCCAAGGCTCTGCCACCCTCACTGGGAAGAAGGTTCTTCTCACATTGATGTGGAACCTCCTCTGTCCCAGCTCACACCCACTGCCCCTTGTCCTATCATTAGGTGCCCCTGAGCAGACCCCTGGCTCCATCCTCCTGACACCCACCTTTCACATATAGATCAACATTCATGGGGTCACCCCTCAGTCTCCTCTTCTCCAAGCTCAAGAGCCCCAGCTCCCTCAGCAGGGAGGTTCTACTCCATCAAGAAGAAAAGCTGGTGCTGCATTTTCTGCTAACAGATGGAAACAGCAGGCCAGCTCAGATCACTCCATCACTATTAGATCAGAATTAATTGTATTCAAAATACTGAGCTAAAAACCACCCTGGCTTTTCCTCTAGCACATCAATAACCGAAAAACTAATTCACTCACAAATGGAACAGCCTAATCACATCATCACTGAGCTCACTGGGTGACTCCTGCTGTAATTTGGTGCAGTGTCACCTTGACACCAACCACTGCCATGGCAGAGGAAGCGCACTGGGGAGAGCCATCTGCATGGAAATCCACCGCGCTGTGGGCAGCGTTTCCCTGGGCAGTCTCTCTGAAGAGCTGCACAGGGATTTGGTTTCTATAAACACAGGCCACGTTACTGTCTAAGGTCAGAGCTGTGCGATATGCTCCACTGGCAAGAAAGGCAGCCGTGGAATTCCATGGGCAGCACCTCCCAGACACAGAACAGAACAAAGAGAAAAGAAATAAGGATAACGGTTGTGTTTAGAATTTAGGCAGCCGTGCTGTCAGCAGCCTGATAACCAGTCCTTCCCCTTCTCTCCTGGCTGCCACTCACAGCTGTATAGCTTGGGGCTGCCATGGAGGTTCAGGGTGCACACAAGCTCTGCTTACCCCACATATTACATGGGTCAGACTGGCCATCAGGAAGAAACTCTTCCTGGAGAGAGTGGCCAGGCCCTGGGATGGGCTGCCCAGGGTGGGGGTTGAGTCCCCATCCCTGGGTGAGTTTAAAAGCCGCTTAGATGTGGTGTTGGGGGATCTGGTTTAGGGGTGACCTTGTAGAGTGGGGCTGATGGCTGGACTCAGGGATCTTTCAGGTTGGGTCTTTCCCAACCCGAGTAATTCTGTGAACCCCTGCTCTCATGGCCTGGCTGCAGAGTGAGTGATCACCTCTTCAGCACAAGCTCCTCTCCCTGCCAGGCTGCTAAAAAGGCGGGACAGGCCTGGTGTGACTCCCGGCTGTCCCAGCAGCAGCAGCACAGCCAGCCCAGTGACCGACACGAATCCCAGGTGTTGGTAAGGAAAACAGAGCAGATGGCCGTCAAGCTTTTCCTAGCCAAGCCGTCGGAGATTTGCCAACTGCATGGTCAGACTCAGAACAGAACCACAGAGAACACCGGGCCTCAGCTCTGGTTGGAGCTTGTCCAGAAACAAGGCAAACCCGGTATCACTGCGGACCAGGGGTGAAACACGACAAGCAAAACCTTCCTCGCAAACCTCAGCGCGTGCTCCCACCGCGTGGAACACGGGCAGGTCAGCAGTGACCAGGCCGACAGCTCCGCTCGCGACCGGAGACAAAGTCGAGAGCAGAACGAACGAACAGCTCGTCAGGGCCGGAGCTAAAACCCTTGGGCCCTTGTGGGCGACTACCAACAGAGTTCCCTTCAATTCAGGTTTCCCAAACGCATACCTCAAGATCCTGCTGTGGCAGGACACTGGACCGGGTGATCTCTGGAGCTCCCTTTCCAGCGTCATTCTGCGAAAACATCAGCTCAGAGACCAAAGTCTCCCCTCAGGTCCAGCGGAGCACGGAGCCGCAGGAGCGGGCCCAGCGCGCGGGCCCAGCGCTGACGGCGCCCGCCGGGCGGCACGGCAGGGCCCCGGAACCGCTCCCCTCCGCCCCGCAGCAGGCGAGAAGCCGTGGGGAGGGTCCCGAGGGGGACCTGGCTCCGGCGGGCCCACCGGGAAGAGCCGGCGGGGGTGGCTCCGGCGGGTCCGGGCTCTAGGCCGCGCAGGGCGCGAGGCTCCCGGCGCACGCGGGGCAGGGGCGCGCGACCCGCCCGCGCCTCGGCCCCTCCCTTCCTGCTCCTCCCGCCAGTGAGGGCGCCGCCTGGCGGCCGGGGCCCGGAACGACACCGCGCCGCCTTCCGCACCCAGGTCTTCCCTCACGGCGGCTCCCTACAGGCTCTTTTCCCTCCCGCGAAGGTTTTTCTGCTGTCGCTGGGGTCTTCCCCTTAAATCTACTTCGATCGGAATAAAATTGCACTTTACTGTACTTTTCAGATCTGCTTACCTTCCCTTCCTGTACTGCTGGGGGGGAATCTGACCAGCTCTTCTGGAGGTTCCGCCTTGAGCACAAAAACCAGCACATGAAGGGACCTCCAAAGATCACCCAGTCCAATCCCCCTGCCACAGCAGGATCCTCCGGATCCAGTCATTAGGGGTTGGAAGGGACCTCCAAAGAGCACCCAGTCCAACCCCCCTGCCACAGCTGGATACCCCGGATCCAGTCACACAGGAACATGGCCAGGCAGGTTTTAAATGTCTCCAGAGAAGGAGACTCCACAACCCCCCTGGGCA
>JAOXOE010028337.1:0-16329 GCA_028565055.1 Phoeniculus purpureus | reverse complement strand
TCAGGAGGATGGGACTGGATGATCTCTCGAGGTCCCTTCCAATCCCTAATGACTGGATCTAGGGGATCCTGCTGTGTTGGGGGATTGGACTGGATCCCTTCCAATCCCTAATGTTCTGTGATAGTCATATCTGAGCCAGCCTCAGGGGTCTCTAAAATCACCTACCAAACAGCCAGAAGGAAACCTCACTGGCATCTCATGTTGCTGTAGGTGTCACGTCTGTAAATTGAGGTTTCCCCTTCCACAGAACAGATGGGCAGCTTTGGGTGAAAACTGACTAAAATGCTGTTATAACAGCAAATAAAAGGTGTTTTTTCAGGTGAGCAGACTGCTTTTGAACATTAGGACAGAGCACCATGGCATCTGCAAAACAAGGAGCAGCACGGAGACTTTGCAAAGAACACAGTCCCTGTGATTACCCTCTTGCCCCGGCCAGCTTGAAGCGAGTTAATTACCAGGTTCGTAGTCTGCAAGAAGAGCTGAAAACTTATTAAGAGCCCAGATTTTCCATCCAATATTATAATCACAGCAGAGGGGAAAACCTTCGTTTATCTTAAATGTCAGCAAGACAGCTGTATCTAGCTGGTCAGGAGCAGCACTGAGGGAAACAGGAACAGCCTAACACTCAGGGTAGCCCTCCCAGAATTGCTGAAACCCTAACTGGGACAAAACCACACAATCACAGACTATTAGGGATTGGAAGGGACCTTGAGAGATCACCCAGTCCAACCCCCCCACCACAGCAGGATCCCCTAGATCCAGTCGCACAGAAACATGGCCAGGAGGGTTTGAAACATCTCCAGAGAAGGAGACTCCACAACCCACCCAGGCAGCCCCTGACAGGGCTCTGACACCCTCACTGCCAAGAAGGTCCTTCTCATATTGATGTGGAACCTCCCCGTTCCAGCTCCCACCCACTGCCCCTTGTCCTGTCTCTGGGTGCCCCTGAGCAGAGCCTGGCTCCATCCTCCTGACACCCACCCTTCACATATTGATCAAGATCCATGGGGTGACCCCTCAGCCTCTGTTTCTCCAAGTTCAAAAGCCTCCCAGCTCCTTCAGCCTCTCCTCAGCAGGGAGACGCTCCCCTCCCTTCCCCACCTCCTCTGCTATTCCATGCAGAGTGGAATAAGCTTGTGCAGAGCCCAGAATGTGAATCACAACACTTTGGGTAACTATTTCCTGCTTTTGGAATTTTGTCGTTGATGGTAATTTTCCTTCTTTGTTTTCTCTTTTGAAGGGCTCTGTAGCACTTCTGTGTGCGACTCTAACTGCTGATGGCATCCCACAAGCACACTTCCGTGGGGAGGGAGTTCCTGGCAAGTTCTCAGCCATTTTGGACTGACTTGCATTGAGCTAGTCAAAAGACAATGAAATATAAGAGAACCCTGAGAGGGTCTTTATCTTTGGCTGCCAAGCATTCTCTTTGTTGAGCACAGCCTTTCTTAATTCCATTTTGTTACCAGTCCCCTTCGCTTTCGTTTCCACGAGTGGAAGATTCGCAGAACTGCACAGATTTGAGTTGTTTGGTTGCTTTTGCCGCGCAGCTCAGCACTGAAGCTGAAGGGTTCGTGGCCTCCATTTGGCAGAGTTTAAGGCTCAGCAGTACCAGATGGATCCTTGCCCTCCTCAAAAAACATCTGAGGCAGGATTTTGTCTGTAAATTACAAGAAGCAAGAGTATATTGCTGTCTTGATTCCTCCTTTTGTTTCTGTCAAGGGCCATGAGGACTAGCTGGTTTTGTAGTCGCTTTCAAGAGTCTTAAGAACTACTGCTGTAAGGAGCAACCGAAAGAATGGGGGTTATTTACTCTGGACAGAAAGCAGCTCAGGGGAAACCATATGGCCCTCTACAACTACCTGAAATCATAGCATAATTCAGGCTGGAAAAAACCCTTGGGATATGAGAAGGACCTTCCTCAAGGTGAGGGTGCCAGAGCCCTGCCAGGGGCTGCCCAGGGGGGTTGTGGAGTCTCCTTCTCTGGAGATGTTTCAAATCCGCCTGGAGATGTTCCTGTGTGACTGGATCTAGGGGATCCTGCTGTGGCTGGGGGGTTGGACTAAATGATCTTTTGAGGTCCCTCCCAATCCCAAATGACTGGATCTAGGTGATCCTGCTGTGGAAGGGGACTGGACTAGATGATCTTTCGAGGTCCCTTCCAGTCCCTCATGTTCTGAGATTCTGCGATTCTCTTCTGTAAGTCCATTATTCCAACCTCATTTTCTTTCAGGGGCTGGCAGGGGAGGGTCCGATGCTGCTCAGCGCTCAGTGCAAAAGCAACATCCCACCCAAACCATAAACGCAGGTTGCTTGGCAACTACTTTTAAAGAGTGTTATTTGCTCTCAGAGAGACAACCTGTTATTTCTTGTCTTATAAAACAAAAGTCTAAAAGAAGGATCTGTTAGAAAAAAAAAAGCAAAGGACCATCCCTTCAGCAGCCTGCAGTGCAAATGGCTACTACCTGCACACTGTGGGGATGGGCAAGGTCTTCCTCCCTGCCACCATGTGATATCCTGCCCAACTTGTTCTCTAGAAGGGGTGCAGTCGAGTGGAACTGACATCTCACACTAACTTAGACAAATAAACTCCATGCAAGATGATTTATCTCACAGGGAAAATAAATTAAAACAAAGGGTCAAATGAGCACCAAATTTGCTTTTCTCAAAGTTCCTGCCAGCATCTGCTTTGTGCAAGGCTGTACTTCCCATCCTCCACGTACCCCCACTCAGCTGTCTCATTCCTCCACCAAGAGGCTGTGTGGTCAGCAGAGCTCCAGCACCCAGCCCACGGAGCAACTGCAGCTGCAGAGCCCATGCAGACCTAGCACAGGGCTCTTACGAAACACTGGGCTCCCCTGAGGAGAGCACCCCCTACCTGGAAAGCTTTCACACCTGGCCTTTGCACCCTATCCTTATTTACAGATCTGTTCCTACGTGATGAGAATACTCCGAGCTTGAACACAGCACAAAGTGCTTTTTCTCCTTCCTCCCTCCAAGAGTCCCTGTGGAGATGGCCCTGACCCTGCCCCAGCAGACACAGGCAGTAAGTTAATGCATTTAAAGCGGCAGCAACTACCAGTCGTACATCAAACCCCAGGATCCACCTGCTGTCCACCTCCTGCCCCAGTCTGTCAACAGCAGTCGCAGTTCACGGCTTGATTTAAAGTGTAGCAGAAGGATAATTCTGTGTTCTGACTTCTTCTTATAATAACCCAAAGACTACACGGGGCTGGGCATCTGTGGTGTTCTAGAAGCAGAGGAAAGATACGAAAACACAGGGATATCTTCAAGTGTTTCTGTTCAGATGTTTGTTAATTCCTGTGTGTTTTCAGTCATGTTACAGAATCACAGAGCATTAGGGATTGAGAGGGACCTCCAAAGATCATCCAGTCCAGTTCCCCCACCACAGCAGGATCCCTTAGATCCAGTTGCACAGGAACATGGCCAGGAGGGTTTGAAGCGTTTCCACAGAAAGAGACTCCACAACCCCCCTGGGAAGCCCCTTCCAGGGCTCTGGCACCCTCACGGGGAAGATGATCCTTCTCACACTGATGTGGAACCTCCTCTGCTCCAGCTCACACCCGTTGCCCCTTGTCCTATCATTGGGTGCCCCTGAGTAGAACCTGGCTCCATCCTCCTGATACCCACCCTTCACATATTTATCAACATTCATGAGGTCACCCCTCAGTCTCCTTTCCTCCAAGCTCCAGAGCCCCAGCTCCCTCAGCATTTTCTCAGCAGAGATATGCTCCACTCCATCATCTCTGTGGCTCTGTGCTGGACTCACCAGCAGTTCTGAGTCCTTCTGGAACTGAAAGGACCAGGTCATTCAGTCCAGTCCCCCTGCAGTGAGCAGGGGCGGACCTAACTCAATCAGGCTGCCCAGAGCCTTGGTTCAGACTCCCCTTGAATAGCTCCAGGGATGGGGCCTCAACTCCATCCTCCCTGGGCAACCAGTTCCAGTGTCCAACCACCCTCTTGCTCAAGAACTTCTTCCTAACAGCCCACTGCAATCTGCCCTTCTCTAACGTGAACCATTGCTTCTCATGCCACCACTCCAGGCCTTTGCAAACAGATCCTCTCCAGCCTTGTTGTAGCCCCCTTTTTGTTGCATCATGGCAGCACTAACATCGACTCTTCCCTTGCTGTGCCAAGTCAGCTTGCAGAAGACAGGCACAGCGAGGAGACGGCAACGTGACTCAAACTACATATTTTAAGCCTGTTAGATGTGCACAGTCTGGGTTGCACCTCAGCATGACAACGTGCAGTTCATGAAACACAGACTTCTCTTGGAGGAAAGTCTGGGAGGTCAAATCCAGACTACAACAGGCTCCCATTTCAAAAGAAAGCCCTTAAAGGCCACACATGTCCCCTCTGCCGACCTTCAACTCAAAGTTACATCTGCATAAACATTTAGCCTGCTTTCAGCAATTAAGAGTCAGCTGTCAAGGACTAGATGATCTTTCGAGGTCCCTTCCAATCCCCAATGCCGTGTGATCTGGATGGCTCTGCAGAGCAAATAGAAAGGAGAAGGACTGCTGATAAAATTAGTTTGTGTACTTGACAAACACAGCAGAAAGCTTTAAAATGGCAGGCTGCCGTCCCTAAACGAGCAAGAGGATGGACTACGCAGCCCTCTTCTAGGACGGACAGATGACGAAGGGTTAACAGCCATCAGGTTTCCATTGAGAACCCCTTGTAGATGCTGAAATCCCCTGTCAAAGCACAACTCCTAGCTCAGCTAGACTTCTGAAAGATTAAGTCACCTGAAGCCCCACTACAGCTGGAGTTAGCAGATTTCATTTAATCTGTCTAGACAGCTCTGTGGATGGTGCATGTTAGTATCTGCCATGTAGCAGAAACCCCCAAGTAGTAATAGAGATGGGGGTACGAGTCGATGGAGTGGCCCCAACCATCAGTTAGGCTTGTCTGATACTTCACATCACCAAGTGCATCAATTGCACTGCACCAGAGACAATCTGCATGCCGGGGACAGACCTGCATCTCTTTCAAGGCAAAAGCTGAGCTGCAGCAGCACAGGTCACTTTGGCTGCATGTGGGTTTCTCTTTTCTTTTTTTAAAATCAATCTTCCTGTGTAAGAAAGTGAACTTAATTCTAAAGTCTTGAACATTCTGCAGTAGTCACCAAAACCGAGCCTGATGCCCCTGTATTCTGAAACAGTGTCACCTAAAGACAGGCACCGGGTGTGAACTGGAACACAGGAGGTTCCACATCACTGTGAGAATGACCTTCTTCCCGGCTGCCCAGGGAGGTTCTGGAATCTCCTTCTCTGGAGACATTTCAAACCCACCTGGGCATGTTCCTGTCTAGGGGATCTGCTGTGGCTGGGGGGTTGGACTGGGTGATCTTTTGAGGTCCCTTCCAATCCCTAGTGTTCTGTGACACTGATTTACTTAATCTCTTGAAAAAGAAGGGTCAGGGAGGCTCATTCACAATGCCCAGCACATAAAATCTATCAGTAAAAGCAGAGCATGGAACATTGCAACTCATCCCAAGAACTCAGGAGAAGCAGTCAGCTTGGTTCCTGTGATGTGGAAAGGCACTCATCACATTCTTTTAAACTATAAACACTAACCAACACTGGAGCAAATGAACTTGGGAATTCATTGGGGGTTTCTACACACCATCAGATACAAACCAGCCAGATGTCACCTACTAGAACCTTATCAGTGTGAAATAAAGTCTTGCATGGCTCTGCTGTTGATTTCAGCATCATATTTCATCTACTTCAAGGACAAGAATTCCTTTGCCATTTTGCTTTTCTGCTTCTGGCTTAAGCTAGTGCCAGGAAAGGCAACGATAAATACACGTTTTCTTCTTCACAGGCAGGAATTCATCCTGGCATCAGTCAGGATGGATGTAGCAGCCATGAAGCCAAGGAGCATCCATCATTTTCATTGTGAAAATGCAAAATGAGGCCATTTTTACAGTGCTGTGGCTCCTCAACTCAGAAATTTATCCCTTGAACCACAGAACATTAGGGACTGGAAGGGACCTCGAAAGATCACCCAGCCCCATGCCCCTGCCACAGCAGGATCACCTAGATCCGGTCACACAGGAACATGGCCAGGTGGGTCTGAAACATCTCCAGAGAAGGAGACTCCACTGCGACTGTAACCTGCCTCAGTTTCCAAAACTCAATTAAATTCCAGGTTCAATGCTGGAAAAATAATGACCTAAAACCAAATGAAACTATTTTCTGAGGTCAGAGTTCTGAGAGTAACAGGACTTGTACAAATGTAATAGGCCTGAGAGCTCAGACCTCATCAACAACATTGATACCTCAACCTGAAGTCTGCAAGGTTTCCCCCTCTCTCTTTTCTGTTTGTTTGCTTTTTAATTAGTGCTGCACAGCTCGTTATTTACTGTTCCTTTGGTTCATGTCACAGAGAATGCCCAAAGAGTAATGAAAACAGTTTACTCAGCCTGATGTATGCAGGGCAGAGAGAGTTCTGCACAAGTCAAAAAAGTGTTAATCATCATATCCACTAATAACCCTGGAGAGAAGGTCAGGAACTTGCTAATGAAAACGCAGCTCCCTCAGCCTTTTGTCAGCAGGGAGATGCTCCACTCTGTCACCTTCACGGCTCTGCACTGGGCTCTCTCCAGCAGCTCTGTGTCCTTCTGGAGCTGAGGGGCTCAGAACTGGACCCAAGATTCCAGCTAGGGTCTCCCCAGGGCAGAGTAGAGGAGGAGGAGAACCTCTCTCTATTTGCCATTTTAAAGGTGCCCAGCAGAGAGGAACACCAACCGACGCACACCAAGTGACGCATCCAGTAGCCAACTGCTGGCCATCATTCGGACCGCTCTGCTCTACAAAGCCAGCCAGGTGCTGGTGTTGCAACGACTCAGTAATTATTTCCAGCAATAAAAAAGAAGTACGAATATCTCCCAGAATTTACATCCAGCACCACAGAAACTTTCCAGGTTGTCTGCAAACATTAAAGATATTGTCAGTAATTATCGACATGGTAGGTGCTTGAAAAGAGCAGAGTTTGGCAACAAAGACGTTTTGCCGCCTTTCAACCGACGGCGCGTGGTTGCTGTTTTGACCAGTCAGATATGAGTCCTGTTCTTCTTTGTATTAAATTGTTGAAGAAGGTGGGAACATTATTCATCCTGGCAATTAGATGATTCAGTGTTTATTTGTACCCAGTATTTGCAAGGAGGTGAGGTGCCTTTAGCTGGCTGTCGAGTGACGGCATCATGACCGACCCACTGCAGTTGCTATAGAAACACAACTGGATTTCTCAACAGGCCAGGCGACTGAAAAGCTTGAGAGATCTGCATGTCTCTAGTTCTGATAAATACCTCGTCAGCCAGACCGTCGACTCCTAATCCCTTTTACCTTCTGGAGAAATATCAAAGAGGCAGCAATCTATAGCTAACAAGAGGGAACTGAATAAGACTCTTAGTAAGTGATCATGTTTTCCCAAAGTTCAACCCATATAAACAGGTCATGAGGCCAACTAGGGCATCCTGCATCTGCCGCGAGCTGAGTGCTCTTACATGGAGGCATCTTACAGGCTAAGAGCAGGGTGGCTGGAGAGCAGTCTGGCAGAGAGGGATCTCGGGGTTCTAATTGACAGGAGGCTGAAGGTGAGCCAGCAGGGTGCTCAGGTGGCCAAGAAGGCCAATGACACCCTGGTCTGGATTAGAAACTGTGTCCAGCAGGAGTAGGGAGGGGATTGTCCCCCTGCACTCAGCACTGGGGAGGCCAGACCTTGAGTACTGGGTCCAGTTTTGGGCACCTCAGCACAAGGGAGACATCGAGGGGCTGGAGCGAGGGCAGAGGAGGGCAATGGAGCTGGAGAAGGGCCTGGAGAATCAATCTGATGGGGAGAGATGGAGAGAGTTGGGGTTGTTTAGTTTAAGGAAGAGGAGGCTGAGGGGAGACCTCATCGCTCTCTACAGCTACCTGAAAGGACACCGCAGATATGTTGGTGCTGGGCTCTGCCCACAGGTCATCAGCAACAGAAGCAGAGGGAAGGGCTTCCACTTTCAACAGGGGAGGGTCACACTGGCCATCAGGAAGAGATTCTTCATGGAGAGAGTGGTCAGCCCCTGGACTGGGCTGTCCAGAGTAGAAGTTGAGTCCCCATCCCTGGACGAGTTTAAAAGTCGCTGAGATGTGGTGCTGGGGGATCTGTTCTAGGGGTGACCTTGTAGAGTGGGGTTGATGGTTGGACTCAACGATCCCGGGGGTCTTTTCCAACCTGAATGATTCTTTGATTTGTCTTCACAGTGACTTCACTGAGGAAGTTGATAGGGGGATTGAACTAGATGATCTTTTGAGGTCCCTTCCAATCCCTAACGATGCTATGATTCCAAGTCCAAGTCACAGGGTTTATACCTCTCCACTGCTTTTCCATTTAGAAGACATCAGCCACATGCACACCTTCCCAGGCCTTACAAACCAAACCCCAAGCCAACCAGCAAGGATTCAGATAGACAGCATCCAGCTTAAATCTCACACGGAGGTAAAAAACACCTAGAAGTCAGCTGTGGAGTTGACTCTACACCCTGCATTTCCCTAAAGCTCACACTGCAGGTTCTCTGGGACTGTGGTCCCTGAGCACAGCACGTTTTAAGTATGAGATAGGATCTTTCGAGGTCCCCTCCAATCCCTAATGTTCTGTGATTTGGTATCGCAGTTCAGGAGACAGGTCTGAATGAAGGATCCGCAAGACCTGAGTTGGCCCCTTTTAAGATCTGTTTGTAACCGAACACACACGATTGTACTTCCATGGTTCAGAGTCGAAACTGTCACAACAGTGGTGGGAGAAGGCAATTATAAAGAGGATTTCAGAACTGAGTTTTGAGCTCTGCAGCTCTGAGACTTTGAAACACAAGATTTCTGCATTAAAAACATTTTGAAAATCTCTCTGTTGAGGAAAACAACGTCAGAGGAAAATAATGGTTCTGTTCTGGATGAGCATCTGGCAGTAAACACTCGCTGCAGTTTTTTAAGTTGCTTTAAACAGAGAAAACAAGCCTCAGGGAGTTCATAGGAGGGCTCGAAATGTCATTTCACCACTGTAATTCTCTACCAAAATCACAACTATCAGAGTCAGAAGGGACCTCTAAAGTCATCTAGTCCAACCCACTCCCCTCACCAAAGCAGAGCTGCCCAAAGCACAGGGCTGCATCCAGGTCAGATCTGAATGTCTCCAGAGTAGGAGACTCCACAACCCCCTTGGGCAGCCCGTTCCTGACTCAGCCCAACCTCAGGCACGTTCATTTACCCCCACAACTCAATTCTGTTTAAAAAGAAGCAGCAATAGAAAATCAGGCACCATGTGTTCCAAACATTTTGCTGTGACAATACCCAAACTATTTTCCTACAACCAACGTTAAACAGACTTGCAATGTGCATATTTCTTTCCTGGGGAAAGAATACAGCTCCGGTACAGACATTGGCTTTTGGAACAGGCAGCCCAGGGAGGCAGCTGAGAGCCCCTCACTGTCCCTAGAGGTGTTTAAAGGTGGTTTCGATGAGGTGTTGAGGGATCTGGTTTAGGGGTGAAGGGTTGATGGTTGGACTCTATGATCCTAAGGGTCTGTTTCAACATGAAAGGTCCTGTGATTTTGTCCATTCCAGTCAGGTGTCCCAAGCAACAACCAACCCAGGGATGGTTAGGGAACAACTGCTGGGGAACACTCACAACTGCAGAAGAAATGGACCGTTATCTAAAGCTCTGTGCTGGAAACAGTGACAGGTTCACTCCATTATTAGAAGATGTTGATTAGTACATGCTCTCTGGTTTGCTCTCTGCTACTCCTCTTAGCACACAGGAAAACTAGTGTAAATTCACCTTATAAATTAACGGGTACACAATGGAGAGGTGGGGTTGGACTATTCTCAGTTTGACTAAGTCCATAACACTTAGAAATCCCCCAAGCTTCAGCCTTACAGCTATGTGAAATCACCAGCCATAGATCACATTCAACGTGTTGAAGAACAGAGTTTTTTGTGTTGATGCAACTCTGGAGAGCGTCAGCTGGTGATCAAGACAGCATTTTGCTAGATTTCCTTACTTTCCTTAAATTCCAGCAGACATGGGAGGTATCTGGTGAGAGACAAACCAAAGAGCAAGAACATAGAAGAAATTCTTGCTCATCAGTACATGAGAAGTCCTGAGCTAAGCACATAGAGGAAAACCTCTTCCTAGAGATGCTGAGCAGTTCTGAAATCTCTCCTACACAGCTAAAATCCCAGCCAGCAAGACAGTGGTTAAATGGAAAGAGAAGGAAGAATCACAGAAAATTAGGGATTGGAAGGGACCCCGAAAGATCATCCAGTCCAATTCCCCTGACACAGCAGGATCCCCTAGATCCAGTCGCACAGGAACATGGCCAGGAGGGTTTGAAACATCTCCAGAGCAGGAGACTCCACAACCCCCCTTAGGCAGCCCCTCTACATGAAGAAGGTCCTTCTCACATTGACGTGGAACCTCCTCTGTTGCAGCTCACACCCACTGCCCCTTGTCCTATCATTAGATGCGCCTGAGCAGAGCCTGGCTCCATCCTCCTGACACCCACCCTTCACATATTTATAAACACTAATGAGGTCAAGCAATGGCTTCCATTTTCAAGGTGGAAGAGAAATATCCAGGAGCATTTGTGAGCCAGCCATATGTGCCTACCAAATGTGACTTTTGGCTCTACAAGTGTAGCAGCAGCGGATGTGCTCTATGCCCTGCAGAGAATCTCAACACGGGGACAAGGAGACCTTGCCTGGGGCTTGTAGGACCGAAGCAGGCTCTACCTGGCCAAAAACACCCGAATTACTAACATTTCAAACAGCACCAGCAGATTTTATGCAAATGGCAGTCTGAAACACAGGCTGTGGGCTGAAACCAGAACATTAGGAATTGGAAGGGACCTCAAAAGATCATCTAGTCCAATCCCCCTGGCCACAGCAGGATCCCCTAGACCCAGTCACACAGGAGCATGGCCAGGTTGTTTGAAACGTCTCCAGAGATGGAGATGAATAACTTGTCGCTACAAATTACACTTGTGGAGGGATCAAAATTACTCCTCAGTTTGGAAAGCACAGAGGGTTAAATATTATGACAATCTCTTCTGACATCCCCTAGAAGGAATAGTTTCAATATTTCCGTAACAGGAAGATTCCAACATTGCATTTTGAAATGGTCTGTTTGTTTTAAAATTGACAACAGCGCTCTGGATTTAACAGAGACGTTTCAGGCTGGCAAAGGATAAGTTTTGTTTCCCCCTGTTGAGAAAACAAAACAAACTGCTGAAGTCATTGGAAGCTGCTTCAGCTTGTTGGTAGCGCTGCCTCCAGAATGTTTAGTTCAGCCACTAAACTTTCAAAAGGATGATGAAAAGTATCCTTCCCGCAGCTCTTCTGGGGAAAGAAATGAGAAAAAAGAGAAAAAAGAAAGAAATAGCAGCTGGAGATGCTCACCCTTCAAAGACCTGAGTTCTGAGGTTTGCTTTGCCTTGACTGCCTCCCACCACAGCATAAATCGACTCCCTATGCTGCAAACCCAAGATGAGCAGATATCTATCGCCTAGAGCACTGTACAGCCACTTCTTCCACTGTCCATCTGCCCCAGCCATTAGCTGCCCATGGAGGATCCCGGCTCCTTCAAGGGGGATGTAAACCACTACCTACCTCGTGGGGGGATTTCAGTTACACAGCCAGGCTGCTCCTGCTTTTCAGTCTGAAAATCTGTGAGTTTCATTTTGCAGATGTTTATATTGAGTTTCACACGAAGTGGAACAACGCAGCCAGTGCAATGGTTGAGGGCTTATTTTTACATTAAATTAAATTTATTCATGCTGCCTCTCCACTATTTGAGCTCTCCTTATGCTGCAGAGTCAAGGCATTAACAATGGATGAAGGTTATTCTAGAGGATGCCTGGAGCAGACAAGTGGACAGGTAAGGGGCAAGTTTACAAAGCTTGCCTGAGGACACAAAATGATTCAGGGTTAACAGTAAATCTGGATCCAGTAAACTACCTGGCAACGAAGCAGCAACTCTAGAGCTCTGCAGGAAGAACTGCAGTCTCTGAGACCGAGTTCACAGAGTTCTGGATATTACAAGGGTCTCAGAACAGGTTTTCTTTCTAATCCAAAGACTGTGACTTAAGGAATACTTAAGGTCTTAAAAAGTGAAGGGCTAGATTCTGCATTGCATGTTCCAGTGGGCTCAAGGTAGGAGAAGGACAAGCATAGTTTGAGGCTGGTCTCCATCTCTTTATAGTGTCTGGTTTTGGATCCTGTATGACTGGATCTAAGGGATCCTGCTGTGGCAGGGGGATTGGACTGGATGACCTTTTGAGGTCCCTTCCCACCCCTAATGTTCTGAGATTCTTTGTTTAGGGATTGGAAGGGACCTCGAAAGATCTCCACCAGTTCTACTTAAGAAAATGCTAAAACTCCTCCTGACTTCACTAGAAGAAAATTGTGCCAACAGGTCTTTTTAGTACAAGAAACAAGAGCCCCAGAACGATGTTGATTGGCAAGAAAATCAAGACTCCGGTAAGAAAGGATGGATGAAGATGCAAGGACCAAACCGTCTCACGCAAGGAACAGCTGAAGAACGCAAATAATACCTAGCATCAAGGCAGATAAGTGTCTCTTCAAAGTGTGGAGGAAATTTACATCACCCATTAAAAATAGCATCTCACAGTGATTCCACCTGCTGTGAGAAATCAGCTGAAACCACAACCAGAGTCACATTCAGGCTGTCGTTCCCGCATACAGATGTGCTTCAATCCGACCTATTATGCAGCTCTCCCAATCCTTCTGTTACCGTGCAGGAGCTGATATTCAGCCTCTACTTAGCACTGGCTTGAAACCAAATAACTCACTTTTCTTCTGTAAAGCAGAAAACCACCACATTACGTTTCTACTAAATGGAATAACAGCAGTGCATTTGTCTTTATAACTCTGATTTGTATTGCCTGCCCCCAGATGGTGAGGGAAGAGGGCCAGGAGACAAAAAACCCCTTCAAGTTACTCCCCGCAGAATGAATAAATACAGCCAAGGACCCAGCACGGAAAATAACAGTGTGAGCCCTAGGTACCAGAGCTCACCCACAAATAGCTCGCGGTGAATAATGCAGATGGTTTAAACTCGGTTAAACTAAGTGCCAGGTCAGTTATAAGGCAGCAGTGAGTTTGCAGGGATTTCAAACAAAAGTCTTCTCCGGATCTTCCCCTCTCTGTGGTAGAAATATCTGAACTACAACACAGGCATTAATGACTGTGAAGCGTGGGCAGGAGCTGGCCTGTTCTTCAGTCTTCTAGTCCTACATCAAAACAGAGTCTGGCACCTGGGCAAGAACAACCCCAGGGACCAGGATAGGGTGGGGACTGAACTGTTGGAGAGCAGTGTAGGAGAAAGTGACCTGGGGGTCCTGGTGGCCAGCAGAATGACCATGAGCCAGCAATGGGCCCTGGTGGCCAAGGAGGCCAACGGCACCCTGGGGTGGATCAGAACAGGGTGGTGAGCAGATCGAGAGGGGCTCTCCTCCCCCTCTACTCTGCCCTGGGAGGACCACAGCTGGAATCTTGTGTCCAGTGCTGGGTCCCTCAGCTCCACAAGGACAGAGCCCAGTGTAGAGCCATGAAGATGACGAACAGAGTGGAGCATCTCCCTGCTGAGGAAAGGCTGAGGGAGCTGGGAGAAAAGGAGACTGAGGGGTGACCCCATTAACATTGATCAGTAAGTGAAGGGTGGGCATCAGGAGGATGGAGCCAGGCTCTGCTCAGGGGCACCCAGTGATGGGACAAGGGTCAGCAGGTGTGAGCTGGAACACAGGAGGTTCCACATCAGTGTGAGAAGGACCTTCTTCCCAGTAAGGGTGACAAACCCTGGCAGGGGCTGCCCAGGGGGGTTGTGGAGTCTCCTTCTCTGGAGACATTCCAAACCCACCTGGCCATGTTCTTGTGTGACTGGATCTAGTGGATCCTGCTGTGGTGGGGGGGATTGGACCAAATGATCTTTTGAGGTCTCTTCCAATCCCTAATGTTCTGGGATTCTGCGATTGCCAGATTAAACTGAAGCCACATTTAGATCCCAGCTGTCTTTCTGCTACCTAGAACTGAGTTAAGCTGTTCCTCTCCTGTGATCAATAGCAACAGGAAAGATCTAGCAGGAAGAGAAATTTAGCCAGGTGTCCCTTTGTAAAGGCTTCATCCTTACAGTGACTCAGAGCAGAGTACAGGCTTCACAGTGTGGCTGATAATAAACCTGGAGGTGAATTAAAGCCTTTGTTTAGCTCATTATTGTAAAAAAATTATAATCTTGATTTCACATTCACTCCCACTTCCCCCAATTAAAAGAACGTTCTTCTGATTTTTGCTTAGCTGGGTACTTGAATGCAAAGGATCTAACAGCACATTAGCGCGACATTAGCGCACGCCTTGGCTCCCGCTTGTATAGAGATGACCAAACTCACAGCACTGCAGTTCCGCTGCAACTTACTTGTGAATAAGTTTGCTAGATTTGCCATTTTTTGAAATCACTTCATTAGGACAATTCAAAGGAAACAGCTTTGAGTTCTGCGGGCACACACAAAACGTGCAAGCCCTGGAACACTCCTTCTTTCAGCCAGCTGTTGAGCACAACCCAGACGATGCAAAGTAATAGGCAGCCTACAATCGGAACAGCCCACCTAGCCCCAAACCTCAGTCTCCCACACGATTGCCAGCACAAAAGGGCCTGTGAAAACCTCCCAAAGACGTGCAATTTCCCAAGAAATTCCATTACTGACATGTAATAGGAGAGAACTTCTGACAGAGAGCTCGGAACAACCGTCTGTTGAGCAGACTCAGAGATAAATAATTGGACTAAATGGAGTAGCAGAATCACAGAACATTAGGGATTGGAAAAGACCTCCAAAGATCACCCAGTGCAATCCCCCTGCCACAGCAGGATCCCCTAGATCCAGTCACACAGGAACATGGTCAGAAGGGTGTGAAATATCTCCAGAGAAGGAAACTCCACAACACTCCTTGGCAGCCCCTTCCAGGGCTCTGTCATGATGTTAGGTCCTGGGCTGGGCGGGCTCAGAGGGCTTTTTCAGCCTCAGTAATTCTGTGATTCTAGAGATAGGATGATCAGAGAGTTGTTGATTGCTTTCAAATGATTCCTTGAGCCAGATATTCCCTGCCTGACTAGAGAAAACATAATGGTGTGTTTTGAGGAGCAGTACAGTCAGGAAAAGATCAGTATTAACGCACAGGGCAATAGGAGAACCTCTCGCTCACGGCAATGACAGGCACAGAGTCTTCAGTGAAAGAAAGGGACAAAAAGAAGTCTGATAGATCGGAATGACAACAGAATAAAAAAGCAATAGAAGTCAAATAGGTGTAGAGGCAAGTGCCAAAGGCCTGGAAGGAATGGGATTCGCACGAAAGAAATCAAGAGTAAATAGAAGGATTAAAAAAAGACATCATCAATCTACCAGAGAAGACAGAAAATGTCAGCACTCATCATCTGAGCAGGACTCACTGAGACAGAAAACCAGACACAAAGGCACTGCACAAAGAAAATCAAGGTGAGAGACAAAGAGGCCTCAAAATAAGAGCTATCAGAGGAATGGAAATGAGGGTAGACTACACGTGAGAGATTCCAATGTCTAGCTTAGAGCAGATGTACAAAGATAGATCCTAGAAGAAAAAAGTAGCCATTCTCATTTCAATAAAAAGACAGCCTTGGCCAGTCCAACACAGGTCTGCACTGTGACTCTGAAGATACAGAACCACCTACTTGCACAGTGGCCATCAGGAAGCCTGAGGTTTCAAAACACCAAACCAGCCTGCAGAATACCCGTGCCCGACCCTTCAACAGCAAAGATAGGAACAAAGCGCACAACCGAGAACACCGAGACTAGAAAAATAGCTTCAGTAAACAAAACCGCTCAGTAATTCACAATGTTATTCAACACGTGACATTTTTTCACTGCCACACTTCCAGAACCTTCCAGAACCACAGTTCTTCACTCCCAGCTTTGGTTCTGTAATTCATACATGAAACATCCCACTAGAGCATGCAAAACCATCAAAGCACTACAGTCGAGCCTCCATATGAGAGAGGAACTAACATTTGCTTCAGCAGAAGGTAACGCCACCAGTGAAGTTGGCATCTATCTTCACAGCCCCTTCCTGGGCTCTGCTCCACCACTTTTTTAGATAAGTAAATCTGGAAATTACAATCATAGACTGGCCCAGGTTGGAAGGGACCGCCACAGGTCATCCAGTCCAACCCCCCTGCAGGGAGCAAGGACAGCCCCAACTAGAGCAGGTTGCCCAGAGCCTTGTCCAG
>JAOXOE010028336.1:0-16332 GCA_028565055.1 Phoeniculus purpureus | reverse complement strand
CACTGGAGGAACCTCCTGGACTCTGAGTGGCTGGATGAGCAGAACTTCTAGCAAATACCAGGGTAGTTAAAATCCCTCATGAGAACCAGGGCCTGTAGCTGTGTGAGGCTGCTGTCAGCTGCCTGTAGAAGACCTCATCAACTTCCACATCCTGATCTAGTGGCCTGTGATAGACACCCATTACAATGTCTTTTGTAACAGACTGCCCCTTAATCGGCACCCACAAACTCTCAACCCTCTCTTCATCTGCTGACGGACAGAACTCAATACATTCCAGTTGCTTTCACATAAAGAGCTACTCCACCACCTCGCCTTGGTACCTATCTGCCTGAAAAGGGCACAGCCATCCATGACCACGTTCCAGTCATGTGAGCCATCCCACCAGATCTCCGTAGTTGCCACCAGATCATAATCACCTGACTGGACACAAATTTCTAACTCCTCCTGCTTGTTCCCCATTCCGCGTGGAAGAACAGAAGTATACCACACTTTCAATGATATTTTACAAATAATCCTAAATTAACTGGATTTCAGTATTTGTAGTTTCCCTATTCAGTTTATTATTTCTAAAATACATATTTCTGTCCTTTTATACACTCAATGTTCCTAGGAAAAGGAATATAAGAAGATTATACTAAGAATATGCCCTTGTGGCCAAGAAGGCCAACAGCATCCTGGGGTGGATGAGAAGGGGGTTGATTAGCAGATTGAGATATGTTCTCCTCCCCATCTAGTCTGCCCTGGTGAGACTGCATCTGGAGTACTGTGTCCAGTTCTGCAGCCCTCAGTTCAAGAAGGACGCAAAACTGCTGGAGAGAGTCTAGTGCAGAGCCACAAAGAAGATGAAGGGAATGGAGCACCTCACTTATGAGGAAAGGCTGAGGGAGCTGGATCTCTTTAGCTTGGAGAAGAGGATACTGAGAGGTGACCTTATTGATGTTTACAAGTATGCGAGGGATGGGTGTCAGGAGGCTGGATCCAGGCTCTTCTCAGTGTAATCTAATGATAGGACAAGGGGCCATGGGTCTAAGCTGGAATGCAGGAGGTTTCACATAAATATGAGAAGGACCTTCTTCATGGTGAGGGTGACCGAGCACTGGAAAGGGTTGTCCAGGGGCATTCTGGAGTCTCATTCTCTGGAGACATTTAAAACCTGCCGGGACGTGTTCCTGTGTGACTTGGTCTTCTGTGGCAGGGGGATTGTACTAGATGATCTTTCGAGGTCGCTTCCAATCCCTAATGTTCTGTGATTATGTGTAATTCCATGTATGTTTTTCTCAATTGTACTGTTAAGTTACTTATTCAGTAATTGATGTATACTTTGCAGTTTAATGTCTTCACTGGGGTTCATTTTTTGGTTTCTATTAATCCATTTCCTCTAATGCAGGTGACTGTGAATGTCTTGGAGAGAAGATAAATATACACAATGTGCAATCAATCTGTTCAGTGCTTTACTGTTACAAATTGCTATTTAGTGTTGTATGAAACCCATATTATTGGACAATGTCTTCATTAAAACTGAATCCTGAAGAAGAATGCTTCAGTGCTTGCTTATGTGTTGTCAAAAAGGATTAGTAAGAAGCCACAACAATGGTGGCTGATAGAATAATAAATAATTGTATAATAAGTAATTGCTCTGAAAAGTAAGACCTGGACCAAATGTGAATAAGGCTGTAGTACATAAGCAGTGTAGTACATAAGTAGTGTAGCTTGGTGTAGTACATAAACTAGTAGAATGTAAAATCTAGGGCACAAATCAGAACTCTACAAAATAGAAATGTTTCAACCATAATTTAAAAAGTAAAGCATGGCAGTAGGTAGTCGGGAAATACATGTGACAAGAACATGGCTTTGCAAGTTACTATCGTAGTAGCATGGTCCAGCTCTTATCAACAAGTACTCTTAACTTCTAACATTGTATTTGTCTGCCAGCCTTTTGGTGACTTTGAATATTTGAACTGAAAATTCAGTTCAGAGTGTGGTTTTAGTGTGTTGATTTTTATTTTTTAAAGTTATCTTTAAAATTTAAAGTTTGTATGGGGAAGAATTATCTTTTACTGGGACAACAACAAATAGAGGTGAGAAAAATGAAGCATGCTTTCAAAGGCAGGGCCTTTGAATTTAAAGAACCCATATGTTTATACTGAAAGTAC
This sequence comes from Phoeniculus purpureus, assembly GCA_028565055.1. Classification (NCBI taxonomy): domain Eukaryota; kingdom Metazoa; phylum Chordata; class Aves; order Bucerotiformes; family Phoeniculidae; genus Phoeniculus; species Phoeniculus purpureus. The sequence continues at coordinate 14,179 of JAOXOE010028336.1, read as the reverse complement.
TGTTATCCTCGTCTGCATTTTAGTAATTATAGCAAAACAGTTCTTGGAATGTCTTACTTATTAAGGAGAACAAAGAGTTATAAAAATGCTTGCCTAAAATGCTCACAATTATTTTGTGTTTTCTTAAGATTAAACTGGCACCGCCAAGCGTGATCAGCTTTAGCAAGAGCTCTCTAGCTTGTTGCACTCTGCTTTCGCTGCATCCAGAAGAACTCCTTCATTTGGAGTTATTGCTTTCCACTTTCTATTTGGTGTAACTGTATTCTCCATTCTCTGTCATTTACACTGATCTGCGCTGCAGTCTGCCTTACTGAGAAGCACACTTTTCTGAAGTGCAGCCTTTGATCCGTATAAAGTATAAGATGTCACCAAATCACTCTCTGACTCTTCTACCTTTTCTCAATCTTTCGAGAAGATCTTTCCGGTATATTTTCTCTCAGCAAGACTTAATTTTTTTTCCTCTTTGATCCCTCTGGGTTTGTTTTTATCCTTCCTGCTCCAAACAAACAGACTTAAAGGCAATTTTTCCTTTCCTGCTCTGCACAGAACGTTTCCTGGCTTTGACACCCCTTTATTTTTTGTTATTTTACAGATACTGCCCTGTTATCTTCCTAGCCACGTGTTTTCTTCTATGCCACAGGTTTAATTTATTTGAAATTATGTATTACGGTATTTTTGAAAATAGCATGGTTCAAACTAATCTGTAAAGCTTCCTTCTCAACTGTTTAACCTTCCTCATTACAGCTGCATGTTTTCTCTGTTTCTGTGCTTATTTCTGCAATTGGAGAGGGGACACAACAAAAAAATTAACAAGCACCTGTAGATGTGGGTCTATTTATAATCAAGTTCTCTGCATAAGACTAAATATAGTAAAAAATTGTTCAATATTTTTCTACATGGGAAACTATTTAGTAGAATTTACAGTTAGCAATATGTTGGTATCTCCTAATAGATTTTAGAAAACTGGACCATATAAAAGAATGTATGGTATAGGTTTACCAAAGCATGCATGTTATGCAAACTCATTGTTCCTGTTCCTGCAATGTAGGTCTTTATTGTATCAAATTTACATATTAATTATTTACATAATGTGCTGGGTACTTTGTTTGTTAAGGAGGCTGAGCCCCTGAAAATTTGCATTTTAGGAGTCGGTTACAAATTTCTTACAAAGGCAAAGTATTTTGAGGTAAATCATGCAAGCAGACATATTCAGAGTGTGTTGTGGTTTTTTTTCTTGTGCTACTAAACCAAGGTTTGATATGGAATTATCAGATTAAGCAAATCAGTCAATGAAACTATTATGAAAAATGGGTTGGTTTCTCTTAATATTTCTTCATGAAATAAAGCTTCTTTTCTCTTAGAGATCATGAATTATAGTCTGCATGCTTTGATGAGTGTGATATCAAACAAGGTTGTGGTTTTTTGAAGTTGCCAAGATACGGAATAATCAGCATAGAGTTTATTCCATCAAAAGCCATTAGCTGTCATCTATAGAGATGCGGTACCTTGTCATTAACATTGATGTGATAACACGTGCACAGTACGGGAGTGTTTAAATCAGGCTCTTGTTTTCATTAGCAATAATTAATGCTTGCTTTTTTTTGCTTTGTTGTATAACTTAGTCATGGGGCTGTTAGTAAAATTAATTAATATGATCTTTCCTTGCTTAATTGTGAAATGAGACAATTCTAGCATTGTGCCTTGAAATAATAACTGCCTTTTCTCCTAAATAAAATTAATAACTGGATGGTTTAGCTGCTGTAACTGGCCTGTCTAAGGAAGACATTCTGATGCAGTTTTGGGGATTGAAGCCAGCCTGACATAGATCTGTATGCTTTTTGGATGAACAGTGTCTCTAGGTATGGTGAACAGGTGAGGTTTACTTGAAACATCAACAAATAAAACCAGGCACAAGATTAACAAATATGTGATTTTTCCCAAGAATTGCTCTGTCACTCCTGATGTATCATTTTGATTTGTGAAATTGCATCAATTCATTCATACTTTAAAATGAAAATAAAAAAGAAAGAGTATAAGATTTTCAGTCATTATTCCCAATACTCTAAACTGTAGAATTAAATTTTTGAAGACTTTAAGTTACTACTATAAAGCACAGTATTTCATTGTAGCTATTGGAGTAAGTGTTAGTTAGCATGAAGAACTGTTAATATATCTGTGATCTGGTTATTCCACCAAAAATATTCTTAAAAGGTATTTAGTTCATTTTTAGAAGTTGTTTAAACTTTTTTTATTCAGGTAAATATCTACCTTTTTTTCCAAAACCAGACATTTCGCTTTAATAAAAACACACAAGCCATTGACATACACTTGTTTTGAAAACTGTCCTCTTTCTGTCCTAATGTTTCCCATTAAAAAGTGAAAACTGAACTTTTCTGTAATGCAGTTTATTACATTTATTTAGGATAGGGGCTATAACATGAACTTTCTGATCAGAAAGCTAAGTTGAAGTGGTAAAGATGGATGAGACCCACTTCTCAAAAGATTGGTTTCTACTACAGTAGTTCAAATACAGTGATTTTTATTCACTCTGTCCATGATACCAGTTAACTACATGGAATCTAACAGAAAACTATCTGTCCTTAAAGAAGATCTAGGTTTGTCCTAATATGACACCTATGCAAAGATTTCTTCTTAATGGTTTTTAAAATAAAAATTGCCTCACCAGCAAGCCAGATTCTGAGCAAGACTTCTCTATTAACATTTACAAATTTGGCTCACCATGGTTCCGAGTCACTGTTTTAACTTCAACTTAAGTTATCTCATCAAAGAAAGCAGTCACAAAATCTTTTTTAAATTACAGGTTAAACAATTGTTTAAGTTTCTACAAAGTATTATAATGTAAGCAGGGGAAATTATGTCTATAAGCATGGAGAGATAGCAACTAACGCTTACGCCTACTGAGAATGCTGAAACTAAACTTTTGCGGTTTAGTTGGCATTGAACAGGTATGTGAGGTTTAGTTTGGCTCCTGTTGCATTCTATGTAACATACGTTGACTTCTGTTGTATAGGATCATCTGCTTGCGTATTGTTGACAAGAGTAGCTCACTTATATTTGCTGATCACAGTATGCTTTGATAATAATTTATTAAATTTCCTCTTCTCAGTGTATGCAAAATGATCTATTATTGTATAGGACGTTGCATCCTATTTTTCCATGGGTTTTGTGCTTTTTCATTCAACAGGCTTGACCTGATAAAATGAGTGAATCCAAGTTGTTTACGAGAAGATGTTTTATACAGTCTGAGACTTATTTGTTGCGGGTGTTTTAAGTTTTGTAGTAGATCAAAGAGAAGAGAAAAGGAGGATGATTTGAGAGATCACTTTAAGAGATTGCTCTACTCAACTGGTTTTTCTTTTGTCAAGTCAATAGAGCATCTGCATTCTGTAAATGAAATTGCTTCAACTAGACAGCAGGAAGAGTTATTAATGGCATGTACTGCAGTTTTCTTCATCAAACCAGAGATCTGATTTTCATAAGTTCTGTCCAAATGATGTTACTTTTCAGTAATCAGATCATTTTTTCTTTTAATTATTTTGTAAATTAAGGATAATAATTGAGTATCATCTTATAGGGGTACATTGCATATCAATACAGTACTTCTTTGGTAAGTGTGAAAATGATACAAGGATGAGAGACATGGAAAAGTTCAACCAGCATTAATCATTCTGTCTTTAAACTAATGGTTGAGTACTATGCAATAAATATTCTGACATGTTAACACTTCTTATAAAGAACAATGACAATTAAACAGAACAATACCTGTTTGGTGCTCAATTGACCAGCATTCACACTCTCCAAAAACCAAGGCAGGATTTCTTTGGGAAAAACAGTTACAATTATCTAATGAAAGGTAATTGCAACTCTTGCACAAGGGATTGGATTATGTTTGCAGAGATACCAAATGCCACAACTAAGATTATTTTTGCCTTTGTAGCATCTTGTCCTATGAGGAAGCAGATTAGACTAAAAAGACTGTACAATGACTTTCTTATACTCTTATGAAATATTTGTAATGGGTAGATGTGGAATTCTTCCTTTCCTGTGAAAAGAGATATTTTTTACAAGTAGCATCTGCCAATAATTTAAAGTATCCAGGCCCACAGAATGCATGCGAAGAGAAAGGAAATGTAACTTCTAGGACTGTAATGGTAGATCTTAGACCAAACCTTCAAGACATCCTTTTAAAATCAGGATCACACAGAAATTGATCTGTGGCTCAGAAACAAAAAGCACCAAGCCTTTCAATGCCCTAGAAGGTTTATGTCGGGCTCACAATCAGACTTCCTCTTCTTTTGGGGTCAAGATAACTCCAGATTTTCTCATACCTGCAATTTTACACTGCTACACATGATGAGGTGGTATTCTTCAAAGTTAATTCTATTGCTCTCAGGCAAAACTACTGTTGAGTCTTCTTCCATGTCAGCATGGAAGCACTCCTAGGACTCACTCATCTTTGCTCTTGGTCTTATTTTCTCATCCCAGGAGAATATGAAGATCCTTTTAATCCCAGCTTTGCAGCATGATTAGCTGCACAGTAAACAAAGGATTTGCATCCAGGAATTTTTTTTCTATTCCATTTTAATGCAACTCTGTCCTTACAGCATACAATTTCAGTTTTAATTAGTTATTAACAGTAGCCATTGCAGTAGATAATTCTGTGAAGAAAAAAGAAACTAGTTGGAGTTAATTTATGTTCCGTTTCAACACACTGAAAAGAAGGGTTGCCAGGAGAGCAGGAGGGAAGAGGAGGGAGAATCTCTGGTTGAATACACATGGTTTTTCTTCAAAATGTCAACACCCGCTTATCCGAATTTATTGTGTAGATTTCCAGGGCATTAAAGATTTTTGCAGCTACAGACAGTGCTGTCATTGTTGGTGAAAGATTTACCAGAAGTTGTGCATGTATATACAGCTAGATGTGGGGTATTGTAATAGAAGGAGATGGTAGTCACTGGCTACAATTATGTAGTAGAAAAACATTCAATCCAAAAGCTTGTGGAAATCTTTTTTCCTGGGAATATTCCCTTAGTGTAAGTTGGTTTTATAGCATTAATGTGACACTGCTGTCTTACAAAATGTGTTTTATTATTAGGACTTTCTGAGAGATTGAGAAGCAAACAGTGCAGTCCTCACTATAAAAAGATACGCACTTTTAGAAATCCCTTTCCATAAATAGCCTATGAGAAATAGCCTCTTGAAGCCAACCGGTAGTGTGATGCACTGATTAAAACATGATGTAGAATTTGCCAAGGTAGTAGAATATTTTATTAACCTTTTGGTACTTTGAGCTCTTTCACTGTTCTAAAAAGAAATAATCATAAATTTTGTTTGGGTTTGGTTATTTCTCTTTTAAGGGAAATTTAAATCTTCCTTTAGCAGACTGCAGGTCCAAGGTTCAGAAAAGTTCAGAAAATACCTTAGGATATGATGGGTTTTACAAGAAATAAGTACCGTAAACTAGAAAGAAGGCACTTCTGTAGCAGAAACTAAATGTTCAGTGTTGTATCTGGTGTGGAACAGGACTTTGCCTCTAGTCAAACATAGAAAATTGTTCTTCAGCTCAAGCAAATTGGCATCAATCCTCCCCAGGTGAGTGTTTTGCTAAGGTATTTATCTCCTTTGATCATTGTGCTAACAGACTTCGATGCTGAGCTGCAACAACTAACTGCCAGCTGCACAACTCTGGTTTTCCAGTGCCATTGTTTTCAGTGGAACTACATAATATAAAACCAATAGAGATCTGAGTTATCTCTTATATTGTTTTACCCTTCCTAGCGATACAGAAGGCATGTTTTTTATTCACTTGATTTGCTCATATATTAATATATGACATCCTTGAAATAAAAGAATTTCTGAAGAAATGGCATGATTATTTTAGTTTCTAGTCTGCTTTTTTGAACAGCAGAAGTTAAGAAAAATTCCTTTAGTCTCTGTTAGCTCCTGGAGCTGAAGAAATTAGGACTCCTTTTCAACTCATGATAGGTACACCTTGTGGCTATGGTCTTCAGATGAGTTGAATCTCTGTATTTTCAAATTCCGTGCCTTCAAAACATACCCTCTAGTCATATTATCTACAAGATATGAACCTTGCACTTCATAAGTTCTCTAAGACCAAACTTAATGCTTCTGGGTGCACTATTCCCTTTTTTTTCATCTTTGTAAAGATTATTTCTGTCACCTTCAGTGGGATAGTTTTCCACTCATAATACTGGTCCCCATAGCTTCTGAGAAGTTTCTCTACGCTATCTCAGGCCTTTACAAAGTTGTGTTAAGTCCATTGTAACACCTTGTATTTGAAGAAACTTCACATGCCCAGAGTCTGCAGGACACTCGTCTTTCCTCCACAGGTATAGGCTATTTAGAAAGTCTCTCAGGCACACTGGCTGCTTTCCTTTTACCTGTGCAGATACACCACAGCAAAGTCATACCTTTGAGAGCGCTGCCATCCCAGTCATGCAGAAAGGCCTAGCAGAAATAAAAAAAGGAATATAAGTAATCTGATTTCTAATTTGCAGGATGCAGAGGAGACATACACACACGTTCTGACAAGAATTTAGAGTTCATAACACGTAGTTGGTCACACTGTTTAGAACTGATTTTGCTATTGTATTTAAGAAGGGTTGAGTTTTTGTTGGTTGGTTTGTATGGATTGAGATCAAGTAGGAAAAAAGTCAATAAATTGAGAGCTAGTTTCTTTTCTGTTAGACCTGAGATTAATAAGTATTATCAACCTATTAGAGGGAGGAAGAGTGCTGGAACCAAGAGAACTAAGGACACTGTGCAAGCTAGAATTTCCCTTTCAGGGTGAAAGTACTAATATCGGGACTGTAAATACGAAGATTCTTGCATGAAAATGAGAATGATAAAAATATAAATAACAGGGAAGACACTGGTAATACAATGATTCCTTCCACTGCAACTTGATTTACTTTGTAATTACTTCTAAAGTTTAGTCATACATATTTGGGCATATTAGATTATTATTAATAATTGGCCTTAAGTGCCTCCAATAAACTGCTCAATTTCTAACCTGCATGTATGAAGTATTTAGTAACACTGTGTTGAAAAGTAGCGATGAAAAGAAAAACAGTGTATGGTTCTGATCTTGTAATAAAACTGTTTTCTGTGCATTTTTCTGCACAGAAAAATGGTTTTAGGGTTCACTTCTTAATTAAATGATAAAATAGAGAAGGGACATTATACAAGTGCTGCACTTACACATTGTCTCACATTATTGGTTTTTTACTTAAACTAGCCTTCTGTCACCACGTACTTACCAATTCCAGTGGTATTTTTGAAGGAAGGTTTTCTTTCCAATGTCTTAATTACAGTCCAAGAAAGAAGAATGTGCATTTGTTTGGTTTATTGTTCTGGTTATTTTTAGATGTTTTAATTCAAGATCTATGTGCAGCAAATAGGAAACATCTGACACAGGAACAGAGGTAAAATTTAAGCCACCTGAAAGCTCTAATGATGAGTACATTTGTCCTGATCATGTAGTTACTCACTGCAATGTCTTGAAATATTGCTTTCTAATGGCTTAGAGTGGTGTTAAAAGTTTTAGAGTTACACTATGTGACATGTAAGCAGTTCTCCGTCATTAAAATAAAAGTAGTAACTCCTTCTCTTGTTTTCTTTTTGGTATCTAGCTTAAATTTTGGGGTCTGGGCCTCTCTCCACTGTGTGTGCGTGATCAGCAGGGTAGAATCTTGAGTACTAATTTTATACTGATCACGCCAACAAATAATAGCTGCTACTTCATTATCTCTCAGAATTTCTATTCAGTGTTAACACAATGGTTTTCTGCCGTTTTTTAGAAGACCTCATATATATATTTTTTTTTCATTACTATTCTGTTCATTTTGAAAGTCTGTTTCTTATATCTACTACTTGGGGGTTTTATTTGAGTTAAAGCTTACATTAGCTTACAAGGCTCTGTAATTTCTTAGGTAAATCAACCTGTCATTACTCACCTAGGTTTATTTTCTTCTGAATTATTCTAACCCTTTTACCCAAAATAGAAAGCACAGCATGTTTCTGCACTGGCAAATGTATAGCACTTTCTCAGGGCAATATTGAGTAGCATTAATTTTCAAAACCATAGAAACCAAAGAGACTTAGAGCTCCCATCATAAAGAAAATACAAGATGGCTTTGTTATCAGCAAGCATGCGCTCCCATGACTGTCAGTTATGAAAGTTCACACAGGCAGCAATTTCTGACATAATATACAACTCATTCCTGATTTCTAGCAAGGAGATAATCAATGAAATATTTAAAGGTACAGAAAGTGTGCCTGCATAAAAAATAAAATGAATGCTAGCTGCGTAAAGTGAAAATTATTTGTTTATGCTCTTTCTCATTAAAGTATGCATTAATTTTTCTCACGTGCATTGCTGCAGTGATTTGAAAGCCAGGTCACGTTTACCACAGGCATTATTACAAAACTGAAATTAAAGCTCAGCCTACTCAATCTGTCTGTATCATAAAGCAGTCACAAAAATGCTGATGACAGTTGAATTACTAATAGTTTATCAAAAGTCTATGGACTAATGGAATGTAAATCACTGGCACTTGTGTTAATAATATTTTTATAGTACTGTTTTGTACTATAACACAGTGTATTGACTAAGGAATATCCATTAAATAATATTCCTGATTATTCCTTAGAAAATATTGATTCTTTTTTTTAATTTTAATTTTATATGACAGTCTATTCAGGAACTCTAAGAGATTTAGTTTACTTATTGAGAGAAGAATGTGTCAATAACTATAAATTACAGAATAGCTAATAAACAGACATGGATTCTTTTAATTCATTCTTGACTGCACAGTGTCAGAATTGCAAAGTCTGTGTGGTCACTCCCTTACCCATCTCTTTGTATTCATACATGTGTATGTATCTGTCCACCCAGGAATATATTGCAGAGTCTGGCTATATCGTATTTACTTGGTTTAAATTGTAAAGCTAACTGTTTTGCGATTAGATAACACTGATTGGTCATTTTTGAGACTTTGCAGGCATATTAAGAGCTGTTTACATGACAGCCATAACTAGAAGCAAACTGGTGGTGCAGAATTCCCAATACAGTGGAAATTTTTAGTTCCAAGTTTGCTTCCTTTTCTACAAATATGTAATAAAAAGGCAAAATTATTTTTAATTTTTTTTTTACTCTTTTAACTGAACTGTAGAAAAGAACTGTCAAATCTAGATGGTGTGACAAGGAATTAATAATAGGAAGGGAGCCCAGGAAAGCTGGTCCTTTTTCAAGGATCACCTCCTGCAAGCCCAGGACCAATATGTCCCAATGAAGAAGGAGGCAGACAGGAGTGCCAGGAGGCCTGTATGGATGAGCAAGGAATTCTTGGACACAAGAATTAAATCTAGTAAGAGAGGTTAAGGACAAGAGGTTAAGGTATGTCAATGATAAGAGGAAGATTAGGGAGAATGGTAGGCCCACTCCAGAAGGAAATTATAATTTTGTGGGCTAACCTGGTGCTAAACCGTGACACCGAGAAAGCCAACCGTGTCCTGGGCTGCACCAAAAGAAGCACTGACAGTCAGGCTAGGGAGGTGATTCTCCCCGTCTGTTCTGTGCTTGTGAGACCCCACCTGGAGTACTGTGTCCAGTTCTGGAATTGTCAGCGTAAGAAGGGCATAGAGCTCCTGGAACATATCCAGAGAGAGCAACTAAAATGATCAGAGGGCTGGAGCACCTCCCCTGTGAGGACAGGCTGAGCAAGTTGGGGTTGTTCAGCCTGAAGAAGAGAAGGCTCCAAGGTGACCTTATAGAAGCTGTCCAGTATCTGTAGGGGGCTTGCAAGAATCCTGGGGTAGGGCTTTTTACACGGGTGTGTAGCGAGACAATGAGGGGAAATGGTTCTAGACTTGAAGAGGGGAGACTTAGGTTGGACCTTAGGAACAAATTCTTTCCTATGAGGGTGGTGAGATGCTGGAACAGGTTGCCCAAGGAAGTTGTGGCTGCTCCCTCCCTGGAGGTGTTGAATGCCAGGCTGGATGGGACCATGAGTAACTTGTTCTAGTGGAAGTGTCCCTGCCTATGCAGGGGGGTTGGAACTAGATGATCTTTAAGGTCCCTTCCAACCCTAGCCATTCTATGATTCTATGATACACAGTGGGATTTATTTACTGTGTTTTTTCAGTGGTAAATGTTTATGTCATGTTTTGAGTCGTGTCCAGTGGTGGCAATGTAATCTATTTTTTTTTCCCTTTGCTGCCTTTACGTCTGTACTTTTAAGCAAACTGGAGACTTCAGATGGTTATTTTGATTAGCTGATGTGACACCATTATCTTGATTAGAAAGAGTTGCTGTATTGCAGGGCAGACTGCTGGGCTTTCTGCATTGTATAGTTCTCAAAGGTACTGTCTAGCTTTAAGGAAGCCAATACATTAACAAAGAATAATGTGCAGAAGCCAAAAGGATGGTCTGTGAGGTAACTTAAATGATGCTATATTCTTCAAAAGTGGCTCAAGTAGGAGATCTGTTATAAATACATCCTAAACAGGTATGGCCATTTAGTGGTGTATGAAAAATATATTGTCATTGCCGTCATGAAAACTACCTTTGTGAAAGTACAGCTAAATACACCAGTTTTGTCAGCCAACCTTTAGGACAGTTCTGAGGCTGTGAAATGAGTACCTGTGGACAAAGCATTGGCCTGGTCTGACCCTACAGATGACTCTGCTCTGAGTGGAAGCCCTTCTGAGGTTCCTTCCGATTCACTCTATATGGCAAATATTATTTTAGGCAAAAAAGCTCAAAAACCTATGTTTGTGAACATCCACGTATTTCCATTGGAGCTTTCTTGACATAGTTGTACTAGACAAACAAGAGGGTCTTGCTCAGTTAAAATACAAGGATGTCTGAGTATTTTGTCACTTGTATCTTGGAATGCTGAGCAATTGGGACAAATAACACCAACAGCAGATACCGGAATCTAGCTTTTCCCTTTCCAAGGGAATTCAGAAGACTTACAAGGGTTTAGTAATACAGGATACATGGGATAATTAACTTAAAAGTTTTTTTGAGGGCATGGTTAGGAAGCCAGGACTCCATTGCTGCACCGTGGTATTAGTCCTATGTATTTCTTTATTCCCTTTTTAGCTTTACTAATCTTGCGAAGTCCATGCAAAATGGACAAGTTTCACTGGAGAGTTTGCATTCCACCTGAGAATTGTATGTGATGTGAATATTATCAGATAACAGGTGGAACAGAACCCATGCTTATTCCACACTGTATATAACCTATTAGAAGGTTGTGCTGCTACTACAGGGACTGTGTTTGAGTTGAGGTCTGTTCTGGTTATGTCTAACACATCATGTAATAGTAGACAGAGGACTGCAAACTTTTTAGATCCTGACCGAACTGAGCTCAGAAATGATCACAGAATCATCATGGCTGGAAAGGACCTCCAGGGTCATTGAGTCCAACCTTTATCCTGGTATCTAACTGCTCAGCAATACCATATCAGGCAGACTGGGCCTATTTGAGAACCAAATTTAATTATTAAGAACTGCAGTACCTAGAATTTTCAGAAACCATCTGAATAGACTACACATGAGACACATATCTTTGTTGATACCTTATGAGCACCTTATGTATAACATCTCTGAGTAGAACATTGGTTAAAACTTAAAGGTGTGGGCTCATTAACAGTTCATAAGAGTAGGTTCTTGTGATTTTACTGCCATTTGTTAGTGCTTTCAGACCTCATAGCTGTGGTTTCTGATGTGGCTAGTTCCTTGTTACTAGAGAGGAGATTAATTGTCCTTTTGTTAAACTTCCAGTGATGCATAATTAAAGTAAATACAAATATTTTGCACCTTATGTCAGTTGTTTTCTTTCTTCACTGATAAGCAGTTTCTCACTCTTAAATTTTAGTTCTTCTGTGCCTACCTTGTAGTTATCTGCTTTGTGAAGTTTTTAAGAGTGATTTTTTTCTATTAATAATCCTTTATTAGTGGATGCAACTCGTTAACAGTAGATTTGAAGAATACATCTACTTTTGGTACTGTACCCCAGAGCAATTAATAACACTAATAACAATATTAGTAATGTCTAGTTAATGTATGTGTAGTCAAGCACGCAGTTTTTATTATTTGGAAAGTCGTTATTAGTGTGTATAATCCTGTACAGGGTTGGCAGCAGAAAGCTTATAAAATTAGTCTGAATTTAATACACAAGTAAACATATAGTTTATCAAATCACAGCATGCCATTATGACTTACAGACTCAACTTGCACTGGAAATTAACAGAAAATTAATTACTGATTCATATATTGGGGAAAAAAACATGACAGTTTAACCCTTACAGAAATAGCCTTCCTTCCCCAGGCTCAGCTTCAGTCAAAGACTTTTTCACCCCACTTCATACCCTTCTTTCAACTGTGCATTTTACACCATCCCCGTGAATTGAGGGGGCTGCTGTTCAATGTTATTAGGCAGAAGCTACCTCTTCTCCAGACAGAACAACCCAGTTTCCTCAGTGTCTCCTGGCAAGTGCTTCAGTCCTTGACCATCCTGATGGCCTTCTAGCTGAACCTGCATCAGTATATCAGATACTCACAGTTGTGGACTACAGTTAACTATAATGCTGAAGCACACAGTAGACCTGTTGAGTTCAACTTTGCTTTTTCTATATAATATAAATATATATATATAATATAAAGTTGTTTTCTTTACCATGTTACTAAATACCTCAGGTTTCTCATTAGTAAATATGATAATATCTTTTCTCAGGTGTAAACTGGTGTTTGCTGCTTCTCACAGTTAATATTTTGAAGTCAGTTGCAGAGTGTTGCTTGGACAGAAAGATATTTGCATTTCATTCACTGTTCTCATTTCCATTACTGTAAGAGTAGGAATACAGGGGAAGCAGAAATATGAGAAAGACATTTTAAGTGAAATAAACATTTATTGTACTGAAATAACCCACTATTCTGAAAATCACCCTGTCTGCTTCACTGTGGTAATAGACACATCCTTTCACTGTAGCTTCACAAGTTGTGGATTAGCTTTTATTTCCCAATATTTTAAATCTTTGGAGAAAAATAATAAAAGGGGTCAAGGTGAAGCTATAAATTACTAAAATAATAGGCCATTAACTTAAAGCTACATTAAACAGCAGTATCAATCCAGGGAACAGACCCCTCTTCTTATAATGTATGCATAATGTATGCATTTTGGATGTTTACTTCTTTCTACATTTGCATTTGCTTTCTTATTCATCATCTGCTGCATAAGTCTTAGGTCTGAGAAGTGAATCCATATCGCAGAAAATGTCTTCATGTTTTTCTTCTGTGTTGTTTGCAGCTAGAGGAAAGAAAAACAAGTAGAACACTCAGGCAGTGACAAGTAATTAAAAGTCCTGATTCTTCAAAGATGGAGGGTTTTTTACTGATATCAAAGGATGCTTTGTAAGACTGCTGTTCAGCATGGAACAGATGTCTCGCAAGTATGGATGATATTCCCTAGAATACTTCCTTGTGCAAATATTCTGAAACTAAGTCTGAACTAACTTATTTAGGTGATAGTTTGTCAGTTTAACTTGAAATAGAGTCTCCCACAGCATCCTCGCAGTCAAACCAAGGCAGTCTGGTCTGGACAATGGGCCAGTGAGGTGGATCTTGAACTGTCTGCAGAGAGTAGTGGTCAATGGGACAGAGTCTGATTGGACGTCTGTATCCAGTGGAGTCTCCCAAGGGTCGGTACTAGGACCAGTACTATTCAATCTACTCATTAATGATTTGGATGAGGGATTAGAGTGCACTGTCAGCAGGTTTGCTGATGACATAAAACTGGGAGGAGTGGCCGACACTCTAGTAGGCTGTGCAGCCATTCAGCAGGACCTGGCTAGAGAGTAGGGCAGGGAGAAATTTGATCAACTCTAACAAGGGCAAGTGTAGAGTCTTGCATCTGGGCATGAACAACCCCAGGTACCGGTATAGGTTTGGGACTGAGCTGTTGGAGAGCAATGTAGGAGAAAGAGACCTGGGGTTTTCCAACCAGAGTGATTCTGTGAAAGGGAGCTGGTAGTCCTGGTGGACAGCAGGATGTCCATGAGCCAGCAATGTGCCCTTGTGGCCAAGAAGGCCAACAGCATCCTGGGGTGGATCAGAAGGGGAGTGGTTAGC
>JAOXOE010028335.1:0-16332 GCA_028565055.1 Phoeniculus purpureus | reverse complement strand
TGGTAGGGGTTGGACTTGATGATCTATTAGGTCCCTTCCAACCCTGGTAATACTGTGATACTGTGATACTGTGATCTCCACTACAACCTGAAAGAAGATCAGAGCAAGGAAGGGGATGTCCCCTTCTCCATGGTACAAGTAATAGGACCAAAGGGAATTGGTGCTAGCTAAGCCAGAGGAGGTTTCATAGGGATTATGAAAGAACTTCTTCATCAAAAGGTTTACCAAACATCAGAAAAGGCTGCCCAGGGCAGTGATATGGTCACCATACCTGGAGGTATTTAAATGATATGTGGATCTGGTGCTAAAGGATATGGTTTAGTGATGACCTGGTAGTGCTACATCAAAGAATGGATTTGATGACTTTAATGGTCTCTTACAGTCAGAGAGATTCTGTGATTCTGTGATTTTTACAGTAGTTCATTAATTTCTCATATTTCTACAGACATGACATACCAACAACATCCTCAGATAAATTTATCATACTTTTCACTCTATACATAATTTCTAGCAAACTGGTAATGGGTTTTTTTTAATCTAGAAGTAAGTGAAACAGTATTTTGCCTCACTTTAACATTCTAAACATCTAAGAATTCTTCAGAGTCTTTTTAGGTTTAAAGTTCCTCTCATTAGAAAGAAACAATGTAAGTACCTCTTTCTTTTTGGTAACTGCAACTTATTTGAAACTGCAATTATATTCAGAAACTTTTTCTCAAAACATTGGGATAGACAGGTTTACGTGTGGTGGGTTGTTGGAGACATGAATGTTGAGGGCAATCTTTACAGTGGTCTTTGTGAGAGAAGTGAGCAAGACAATGTTGTAGTTTGAGTGTGGTGGGTTTCTTGGCCTGAAGGTTTGACTGCTTATTGTGGTAACCTGTGATGAAGAAGCTTGAACAAGCAAACTAAATTTGCAGCTCAGAGACCAATAGAACTAGATTGGAGCTTCCTGATTCTTGTTCCCTGTTTCTTGTGAAGAATGTCAATTGTCCTCTGGTCTTTGTTCAGAGAGGAGCGCACATCATTGGACTGGGCAAGACAACCTTGGAACTTGCAGGAAGTGCAACCTTGGAAAGTGCAGGAACTTTGAAACCTCAGAGATCAGCAGGTTAAAGGTTTCACCTGAAATTCATTGTTTGCTGAAATGAAGAAAGTTTTCCACATCCATCGCCCCTGGTAATCAGCATGCTGAAAGTGGAAGACTGGCTTGGAAGAACAGAAAATTGTTCCTTCAAAGACCTGTTGGCTCTAATGAATGAACATATGCATAGACTGGAAGGACATCACATGCCCATAAGGAAAAGGGGTTTCTTCTACCTGAGGGGGTGAAGGTAGCATCTGGTCTCAGTTACGTAACCACATGTGATTAATCTCTGTATGTCATTGTGTTGGGATTTTTGTTGTGTGAATTAAACGTGCCTTGTATTTTCCCCTAATTGAGAGAGTCTTCAATTTACCTGAAACTTTTATAGATGGTTTTGAATCCTTCTTTTATTTTATAGTATATTAAAGAAGTTCATTGGCTAATCTTGCCTCGGGCCTGATCAGTGGGTTAACCCATTTCATTAATACTGAGCCAGGCAGGATCAGAAATCAACCCTTGACACACAAACAGCAGAATTTCAAAAGCCAGCCACACTACATTTAATATCAGATTTTTGGCCTATTCAAGATATACTTAGACAGATTCCATAGGAAACTGCCTATTGCACAGAAAGATACTGAAGTGTACTGAAGTCACCCTTGGAACACGACAAGTTGGGGGTGATGGCTGAGATTAACCTTGCAGAAATGTACTGAGTCTACTAAGGCCAGCATGTTGCCTCACAACTGTGGTACCCCTGAGTAGTAAAATATGACTCTCTCCTGGGGCTGCAGCACCAAAGAAAAGGGATCTTGACCTATTGCTTGGCCCTGATATTCCAGGCTTGTGCTCCTGGCACAGGAGTTATTCTAGTGGAAGGCTTCTATGATGTCAGAGCTGGAACACAGGACATAGAGGAAGAAGTATAGGGCACAAGGTAGTTCAGCCCAAGGAAGAGAGTATGAGAAGACTTAGTTGTCCTCTGCAATGGAGACAGATGTAGGGTACAGAGAAAATGAAACCAAACTCTTCTTGTTGATACATAGCTGTAGGACAATGTGCATCAACAGGTATATAAGACATTTTGGTGACATGTTTATTTGGTTTTTATTAGTTTTTACTTTTTATACAAAGGGTGGTCAAATACTGGAGTGGTTCACTAGAGAAGCTGTGGAGTTTCTATGGTTGGATGTGTCCAGGACTCAAATGTATGCAGCATTGACCAACCTGGTTTAATTAGAATTGCTTTGAGCAGAGACATCTTGCAGTCCCTCCCATGCTAGATCATTCAATCCTGCTAGTATTATCTGATAACATTCAAAAGATCTGATAACAAGCTGAACAATTCACATAGAAATTACTGAAGGATAGTCTCATTTGAAGATGCAGCTTCAGACTATGCATATTTTATATTATGTTTTGATTAATTATACTATGTTGTTATTTCCAAGTAATAAATCCCTTGAACAAAAATGACTAAACTCTACTTAGAAGAATGAACCAACACATCACCCTAAGATGATACACTGAAATTATATAAAGAATAATTTTGTTTGTTTCTCTATTGTTTTATTTTTTTTTTTTATATAAATATTCCTACTTTATGGGCTCAGTTAACAATCCAGCTGTCCTCAGAGCTTAGAAGCTAAAAGTACTATTAGTCACTAGATGCACTTCAGATCTACAGTCACAATTGCTTGCTAAAAATTACAATAACAGTGAAATCCTGGACAATGGAAAGGAAGTCAGCAATAGCTATTTAGTTTTTCTTCTGAGGCCTTTAAAACGGTAATGTCCATGGGCATTTAATAACAGAAGATCACAAGACTGCTTTTATCCTCATACATCACCAAAAAATTCTGCCAAATCAACCAGCTCTTATGCCTTATTTTGATATTAAATTTTGCAATCAAGAGTGTGATGCTACATCATCGGTCTCATGTAAGGAATAAACCCTGCCAAATGGGAAATGTTATTTGGACATAGCATTAGGAGGGTTGTTTGCTCCTTCTCACTCCTCTCTTCAATATGATGTAAAACGCATCTTCATTTGTCCAGCTGACAAATGCTCTGCTACATCACACACCCTAAGAAACCTCCAGCTCCTGCCCACTGCACGTGTGTGCTCCAATCCCTTTTTATCCCCTCCTTGTGCTCTAAAAGTCAAGCTAGACTGTTGAAGTGTCACAAATCACTGCCAAAGTAATTTCTGCTCTGGTTGAGCAGTCTATGTGGGTGCAGTGAAGAGCATAAACAGATGACAGATTGATTGCTTTCTACGTTATTGTCACCATAAATTGTTACACAGCTCCACTGCAGTTTGCATTAACACCTTGGTACTCTTGTAACAAAGGATGTACTTCTAGTAAAGCTGTTACAGTATTTAAATGCGGTCAAATAGTCAGGCTTCATGATTATGTGGAAATCACAGATTACCTTCTCTCCGAAGATACTGCAAGGATGAATCATAATATTGTCAAGTTTGCAGCTCACAGGCTTTATCACAGTTCTTCCTAAGAAATTGTAATAGAGAAATGAGAATAGTTTCTCGGTATGAGAAGCTGCTACCTACAGCCTGAAGTTTCTAAATCACTTTCGTATTTTATTTTAATTGTTGGTCTATTTTTCTTGGATAGGGTTCAGTTGTTTGGGTTTTTTTGTTTGGGTTTTTTTTATACTTCATCATGTTGTGATATAAAAAGACATAAAATGCCTGACATTCCTGACAGCACTTTCAAGTTCAGGCTCCTAAAATTAGACAAATAATAGGATGGGATGATTTCTTATATGCTGGTTTTATGATTTCAGCCGACAGCACCAGTCTTCAGCTCAACATTGTTCCAGTGTTCATCGTCACAGTTTTGATGATCAAGGAAGCCTGGTGTAAATTTGCATCAGAGAACTGCTGAGATGTTTTCACTAAAAAGTAAATAGCAGAAGCAGTAGCTTCAAAACCATAAAGTTTGGCAGACAGCACTTGCATTCAAACAGGTTTTGTAGATTTGTATTCAAACCAGAAACTGGAGAGCTTTTTCAGTACAAACCTGAGGTTCTGATAAAAAAATTGCAGTTTGTTGTGTTGAAAAGAAAATGATTATATGCTATGGTTTATACAACGAAAATACACACGCAGAATTCAAAACACACTTTTGAAAATGCTGATGAGTTGGTGGATTGTTTGGTTTTTTTTGTTTAACTGGACATTTCATAAGACTCTTCAACTTGACATCAACTGTATTTCCATCAATATGTCAGCATGAAATTCCAGGAAATAAAATCAAGCCTATCTTGTCATATCCTGATTTGATGTGATTCTCACAAGTTTTCTATATGCTTTTTACTCCAAGTACAATAAGCAGAATCACTACATGGAAGGACAAATGCTACTTATCTTCAAAAGTTATTTTCAAAAGTTTAAGACAAATAAGTTTTTCCTTTCTTCTTATTATATGTAAGACCTTTTCCTACACTATTTTTTATTATGCCTCCTCTGATGTTGATTAATATTATTCTCTAGTGTCCTTAGTGCTATATCTCTGAAGTATGCTAATGGTTTTCTGCTTTGTATTGCCTCACTGCCAATCTACAGTTATACACTAACCACCCTGCACAATCATTTCTAGTATGGCTAAAATATACAGGGATTGAACTAAGCATAATTCTATAAATAAATAAATCAACTTTAATCAAAATATCAGAATTTTTGCAAATTCCTTTTATGTTTGCAATAAGGTCATAGGGAGATCAGATAGAAATAATTTTAATATTAATTTAGCTCTAGTTCAGCAATTCTTAAATTATTCTCAGCTCTGTCTCTCTCCATGTGACAGCTCATTTTTTATATGGTACAGCCACATAGATACTTGCAACTTTAAAAGCTATTAGATATCAGCCCTAAAATGGCAAATGATAACATCATAAATCCTATTTTGAAGCCAGGTTCTCTCTCAGAACTTCATTTTTTATGTATCCCCAGGGGTTTTTATTGGTTTAGGGATTTTTTGCTGGGGGGAGAGAAGTTTATATCCACACATTTTTTTCATAAAATTGCATGCATACTCCTGCTTCTACAATAGTATAATTTTTATACTATTTGATAATTTTTAAACCAGAATACTTTATATTCCTCTTTATCCTTTCATTTTAATTTTCTTATTTGATAGTGACTGTGCTAATTTATTTAGTAAAAATAATTCTGTCACTGCTATACATTATTTGTCTGGAAGCCTTAAAATCAGGAGGTCAAAACCAAATATTTGCAAGCAGAGTCAAAACTTTACTCCATTTCTGTGTTCTGAAGAGAACAATCTGAGTAGTTCTGCTGTGTAAAATGTACCATAATACCCCTTTATAACGCCAACTACTGAAACAACGATGGATGTCATAATGCATCCTCGTCTATGAAATTTCTGATTATGAGTGCCTGGTGTCAGAAGTCAGAACTGGAATCCTGTTCAGCTTTTATAGGTAGTTTGCAGGAAATTTTCAGTGCTTAAATTGCTAAATAGTGAAAAAAAGGCAAAAATACAGAAGTTTTCCCATCATTTTACTGGTTGCCTTTTTTTTTTTCTTCAGGGTTAAAATGAAAAGTTTGTTGTTCGTATGAACTGCCTGATATACAGGCAGAATATCGACCATTCTGTGGCTATATATGGCCCTGAATTTTTCTCCAGTATGCTCCTTCTTAGAGTAGTCAGGTCCTGTCATGATCACCAACAAGCTCTGCGGCAGAGCCAGACTAGATAGAGGGCAGTAAATCTCAGCTTTCCTGAAGCAGGGATAAGCCAGGAGAGGGGAGAGAATCCAGCCTGTAGCAGTCAGCGTTGTTAGTGTGGAGGCTGATGTGGCAAGGGCAGCGTCTGCAGATCCAGCGATATTTTTGAACAGCTACAGGCAGACACTGCCCTGGTCAATGATGGATTAGTTCCTTTGTGGTCATTCAGGATCACTTCAGGACGGCAGCAGCAGGCTGCGGCTAGCAGAGCAGAGCAAAACCATGGCAAAAAGCATGTAGGGCTTGACCAGCAGTACACACAGGTGGCATGAAAGGCCAATGGCATCCTGGCTTGTATCAGGAAGAGTATGCCCAGCAAAACTAGGGATGTAATTCTCCCCATGTACTCAGCACTGATGAGACTTCACCTCGAGGACTGGGGGCAGTTGTAGGACCCACATTTCACACAAGACATTTAAGTATGGGAGCAGGTCCAGACGAGCGCAGTGTGGCTGGTGATGGGACTAGAGGGAAAGTCTTATGAAGAGAGGTTGAAGAAGCTGGGGTTATTTGGCCTGGAAAAGGGGAGACTGGGAGGGGGGTACTTTGTCACTTTATAACCACCTGAAGGAAAGCTGTAGACAAGTAGGGGTCAGGGTCTTCTCCCAGACAACTAGTGACAGGATGAGAGCAGGGCCTGAAGCTGATCCAGGGGAGGTTTAGGTTGGAGTTTAGGACGCAATTCCTCACAGAAAGGGTGCTCAGACATTGGAATGGACTGCCCAGGGAGGTGGTGGAGTCTCTTTCCCTGAAGGCATCTAAGAAAAGACTGGACATGGCACTTAGCGCCATAGTCTGGGTGATTGTGGTGATGTTAAAACATTGGCTGGACTTGATCATGTCAGAGGTCTTTTCCAGCCTCAATAATTATATGATTTTGTGATATCATTAAAAAAGACCCAGATAAGCTAGAAAAGTGGCCTGTATGAACCCCATGGGGTTTAAGAAGATGCAGTGCAAAGTTCTACACCTGGGTTGGAGTGGTCCTTGACAGCAATACAGTCTGGGATGTGATGTGATTGAGAGCAGTCAGGCAGAGAAGGACTTTGAGGTGCTGGAGGACAAAAGGATGAGCCTGGAGAAAAGATGGATCTGAGGTTACTTATTGCAGGCTTTCAGTACTTAAATGGAGTCTTCAAGAACAACAGGGATAGACTGTTTGCAAGGCCAATTGTGACAGATCAAGGGGTGATGGTTTTAAACTACATTAGGGCAGATTTAGATTAGATACAAGGAAGATGCTTTTACAATGGGGGTGGTGAAACACTGGCACAGGTTGCCCAAAGAAGTGTTAGAGGCTCCATCCCTTGGGATGTTCAAGATCAGGCTAGATGACACTCTGAGCAATCTGATGCAGCTGAAGATGTCCCTGCTCTCTGCAGGGCCTTGAACCAGACGACCTTTAAATGTCTTTTCCAACCCAAAACATTCTATGATTCTGTGACTCTATTCTAAGTTGCTGGATTTTCTTCTGTTGAATAAAAGTTTCAGTTTATTTTTTTTTAGGAGAAAGGAGAAATCACAATATTCAGGATAAAGAAAAGATAAAAATATTGGATTTACTTCTAACAGGAAGACATCTGAGCAGCTTACATTTGAATAGTCCTCAAATTGTGTTTTCCAATGGTGCTGTATACTCAGACTTTTCGGAAAGTCTAGGCAATTTAGCTTGTATAGAGAGCTGAAATAGTAGGAAATTTCTCAGATTTCATGCTTTCTGCTGAGCTGACTGCTGATATTTCAGAGCTGCAAGTTCTTCCTGTTAGCTGCAGATAAGTCTCACTTCTGGAACAGCATGCCTTTCTCTCATGCACCAAATACATTGTGAAGAAGCCTGTAGAGCCCAAGGAGGCATTTCCCCTCTAGCATTATTCTCCACTGGGATGCTTTCCTTGCAAAAATGCTCTGGCCAAACTCCAGAAACCAGAGGTACGTTCCTGACCTCAGGTCTCACATTATGTTTTATATTGGTCAATTCACTGAACTGGAGATGACTGGTGGAGTCAAACTCCTGCCTCTTAACATCATCTGATAACAGCAAATGATCACAGCATGGAAAGAAAAAACTATGTAAAGCAAAACCTATGCACAGTCCTTCCCCTGGTCAGAAATTAATGTTTTAAACGATCATGATCTTCAAGTTTCTGAAGAACCTTAAATTGTAAGGTCACCTGGAGCATAAGACCATACAGTCTGATACTTCACACAACTCATGTTTTATGTGGATATTTTCCAACTAAGTCTGTTTCCCTAATAAATTAAAGCTTTCCCTAATTTTTTATCTTTTCCGGAAAACAAGTTTTATTTTCTTGCACTAGAGATATTTGGTTTTGTTTCCACATTTTTTTTGATTAAGACAAGAAGCTACGCAAGATGACAAAAACATTATTTCTTAATACAGGATGGTCGGATTTTACCCCCTATGGGCTATTATGAAAAAATTTTGAATTTTTTTAGTATAATTTGATCTTGGAGACTAGCTATAATGAAAAATTGACTTTCATTCTCTTGTGAAGTACTTGAGAATTGCACTATTATGTATTTTAAGCTATTTTTAAGGTAGACAGTCTAATGTTTTGACATCCTTGAGACTGACAGCTGTCATAACATTTCATATTTCACTAAACTTTTAGAAAGAAGTTGTGAGTATGTTTAATGAAATACTTCTGCAAATAATTACAATGATCATGACATTTATTTTAGCTCTGTGTTATAAAAACTAACATTAGATCAATGGGGAATTCAGTACGTAAAGTATATGACTCACTCATAGAAAGCACCGAAATATTCACCATTGTTTGTGCTAATGTGTATTTTATGTCTGTCTATAAAGATATGTATCAATACAGACATGTTTGTTTATAATATGTCAAAGGATCAGAGCTTATTGTGATGGGAATTTTTTAGGAAACTCAAAAATCTGTTCTATTTTAAACATTAAAATTGATTCATTAACAGAATGGTTTGTGATAAATCTTACACAGTATTCATCACCATCAGTTCTTATGCAAATCTTTAATCTTTGATGCTTATATCATAGCTGGTAATGAGGATACAAAGCAAAGGTTCCAGTGCTGTGCAGTTAAGTCTGATAACTGGGGTTCTTGGTGATGCTTGGTCATTGTTGATCATAGAAACACAGAATCACAGAACATTAGGGATTGGAGGGGACTTCGGAAGATCATCTAGTCCAATACCCCACCAGAACAGGATCACCTAAAGTTGCACGGAAACATGTCCAGGTGGGTTTTAAATGTCTCCAGAGAAGGAGACTCCACAACCTCCATGGCAGCCTGTTCCAGTGCTCTGTAACCCTCACTGTGAAGAACTTCTTTCCCATGTTTATGTGGAACCTCCAAAATAAAGGGGACTAGCATGGGACACAGTCATTGGTGGTTTTAAATAGACTGTTTGCAAGGCCAATTGTGACAGATCAAGGGGTGATGGTTTTAAACTACATTGGGGCAGATTTAGATTAGGTACAAGGAAGATGTTTTTACAATGGGGGTGGTGAAACACTGGCACAGGTTGCCCAGAGAAGTTACCTTTTATATAAAGGTTTCTCTCCTGAGAAAAGGAACAACAAGAGAATGGGAGAACCCATCTCACAGATCATTAACAAATAATTGGTCATGAACTGTGGGAAATTTAAGTCTGTGCACACACAGAGCAATGCTGTTGGAAACGTGGAGATGTGGTGGAATCACTCATATGACAGAAGTGTTTCAAAGAATGGATAGAGGCTTCAGGAAGACAAGGAAGCAGGGGGATTAGGAGATGCACAAAGAATCAACTTGAGTGTTCACATCTCAAGAGCTTGTGAGTAAAGATCAGAGGACAGACTGAATGTGAAATTGTAGTGAGCATTTGCCCTAGAGTTTCTGATCCAGGAAGGGATGTAAAGCTTTTATAAACACAGGATGGAGCATCACAACTGCAGACCAAATTTCTTATGGGGACTCAGGATGTGGCTTAGCGCAAGCAATCCAGCAAGTTTCTGGTGCTCATCAAAGATAATTCTTTTTTTAAATTGCTACTCTAAAGGCTGTAATATTCCAAATCTGATTGTTAGGTCTCTAAGTCACCTTTATGATAAACTATGAAAGAATTAAAGCGTATTCACTTTCACTCATTTTTGTGGTAAAAGTAGGTCACCAGTTTAGAAATGTCTGTGAACCTTATATTGAAATTCTAAAGTATTTGTCCGTGATAAGGATAAGAGTTCCACAAATCTTCCACAAGGTTTTTAAAGGTGAAAATTTCATTGTCCTAAAGCTATGCAGAAATCTTCCTGATACTTTTCATTTTCCTAAAGTATGTTTTGAAATTTCCTTATAAATACTGTTCACAGTAGGTGATGATTCATAAAACCATAGAAACGTAAAATGTTTTTCCATATGTTTAAAAGTTACACAAGAAAAGTTTTCTCCTTAAAGATGTACATATGGAGAAGTGATATATAACTCAGTCCATCAAGTATTTCAAATAAACTGGTTCAATTTTAGTAGAACAAAAATAATCTAGATGTTAGTTACATCAGAGGATGCAGAAACTTCTTTCTGGAGTACCCAGTGTCTCAGAAGATTTACATTTTTAACAAATAATCTGACAGAAGAAAGACAGGAGATAATTTTACCTTGTACTTTCCCTGTACTCATTGACTTCATTTGACAAAGTACATTCACTTGTCCAATCCTGTACGTAAATACACCAAGCATGAAAACACAATACAAAAGCAGATCAATTTCAGAACACATCTTATTTGATCTCTTAAACAAGTGAAAATCATTTTCTGGAAAAGATAAATGTGCTACTTGTTGCAATTGTTCTTGTTCTAATAAAAGCAACTGTATGACAAGACTTAAGATAGAAGTAAATGCTTCCTAAGCATCATACTTATATACAGATAAATCCATCCATTTTGCAACAAAATTTAACACTTTGACAAAGGTAGCTCATTTTTTTCATCCTTTGTCTGCCTCCAGGAACAAAATGAGAAAGGAACAATAGACTTATTATTCCTGATTTACATCAGGCTGAGATACGTTATGGACGTTAGAAATTACTCTTTCCAAAACATGAGCAACGTATGGATTTCCTATAATGACATACAAAAGCCAATACATAAATGTGCCAGAAGATGAGGTTGTAAATAGATGAGCAGAGAAGATACCAAATACAAGGTCAAAGTTAGGAGCCTCCTAAGAAATAGATTGAACATGGTATTCATCAACAATCAGATCATAAACTTAAGAGATATTTTGATTACAGAGCAGGGGAAGGAAGGGCAGAGCAAGGAAGGACAGGGAAGGGAAAGGAAGGGAGGAGGAAGTAACAAAATAAAAAACTTTAACAAGTATAGCAAGTAAAAGAGCAAAAGGTTTCTTTTACTTTCTTTTCTTAAATATTAAAGGTCATTTTGGGATACGTTTTGATATAATGTCTAACAATAAAAGGAATTTTTGTGTTTGTGTTACAATCAGGTAGCAACACTGAAAACAAATGATATTATACCTTTTGGTAACACCTGCCTTTATCTGCCAAGGATCCAGGATGCTCTGGGAGAACAGGAAGATTCAATTACAAGGCCATCTGGAGTCTTCATTTGCAGCTGTAAGTTAAAAATTTGCATTCATTGCATACATTTGCAAGCAGTTAAGTCAGTGAAAGCACAGATTTTCAAAAGAGCTATGGCCTGCTTATTGTTCCTTTAGTAAGCTGCTGAAAACATCTGCTGCTTCTAGTTGTGATCTTAAGAAGGGTTATCTTCTATGTTTTAAATTCCTGATTAGATAACCATTCAGAAATTGTATTGGTTGTATACTGGCAATGCTTAGACTTTTCAGACAGTGTCTCATTGCAAATTTGTGCTCCTCTCCATACTAAAATATTTCCTGGTAGACTTGACTGTACTAACACATGCATGCATACTTGTGACAAACTTATTTATTCTTGAGCAGGAAAGTCTCCAAGACCCAGAATCTGGCAGAAGACTTCTCTTGTTTGATGCCTGAAGACCAGAAGTTCTGCTTGATGAGTCAGTAAAATTCTGCAGCAGGTTCCAAGCTCCAGACTTCCTAAAACGTGCAACATTGTTTACCTTTCAGGATAGCTCTGTGAAAACCAAAAGTGATATGAAACATTGTAACTGTGACAAACGAAATAGTGTGTGAGATTATAAAACATTAATGGTTTTTAAGGGGTTTCAAAAGACTTTGTTTAAGAACAATCTGAAAGATAGTAAGGGGAATCAAAGTTTTGTACACTAAGCTGCAATAATATATGATACATAAGCAATTTATGAGTCCACTGGTGGAAGAAATTTAGGTTTTCAATTGTGTCCTGGAATAAAATGTCTGAAGACTTTCTCTTTCCAAATCAGGAAAACTGAGTGCATAAATACTCTTACATTTTGTTACTGAGAGCAATAACAAGAATGAAAGAGACTGCTTACCGGAAGCCTGAGTTGCACTGACTTAGAATTAGCTTTTATAAGAGGTGTAACACATACTAAAGACACACGTATCTGTATTATTGAGTTAAACCATCAAAGAGAACCAACATACAGGTTCACACTGTCAAACATGTAAAAACATGTCAAAACATGTCATATGCAGAACTCTCTACATTGTGTTTCTTGCTTACA
Organism: Phoeniculus purpureus; assembly: GCA_028565055.1. Taxonomy (NCBI): domain Eukaryota; kingdom Metazoa; phylum Chordata; class Aves; order Bucerotiformes; family Phoeniculidae; genus Phoeniculus; species Phoeniculus purpureus. Next base: position 3,828 of record JAOXOE010028335.1, on the reverse strand, counting down.
ACCATTACCATACTAGATAGTAAGAAAAATCACAAGTACTTTTCTTTGTTCATGTTTGTTGTTTATTTCTGTGTTGACTTATGTTTTCTTCCCCGTATATAGGCTTTTTATATTTCCACATGGAAAAATTGAAATTAATTTCACAAAATGCATCTTAACATTCATTGTTATGCAGTGAGTAAATAATGCTTTTACTTATTTTCTAACTACAAAATACACTTTGGAGCTCAAAACATTTCCAGAGAAGCAACTTAGCATTTCAATTCATCATTAAAACAAACAATTTACTTGTTATCATGATGTTAGCATCTTGACATGTGCATTCATAGCAATTTATTTCTTATTACTTATTCAAGTAAGGACAAATAACTGCATTCTGCCACTCATACTCTATTTTCCAGTTGCTGTATTGTTGCTCTGCTTAGCTGTGTGTTGCTTAAGGAACAGGGTGACAGGAAGATTATTTATGTTTTTCACAGCCAAACAGAAAACTTTTTATGAAACGATTTAAATTTTTTTTTATTATATGATGACTTAAACATAGGTGGCAACTTCCTGTGGCAAACTTGATAAACTATCTGAATAAGAAAAGGGAGGATAAATTATAATTCCAGTGCATTTTTTATTGCAATTCTTTTTTATTTCCTCTAAGAAGTTCAAGCAAGGCCACTAAGTGAAACAAGTATGTTTGCTAGATAAAGCATTTCAGCTTTATAAATGGTAAAATTAAATGCTACTTCAATAATAATAATTTAAAAGTGTTTGACCAAAAGCTATTTTTTTTTAAATTATGTAACAGAGTTCTCGGTGGTGAAGATCACTGGAAGTTACCAAACCAGTTGTATTTGCAAAACATTTGATAACTAGTCTTGAAATAATTTATTATTGCATAGCTCATTATACATATGTGTTTTCTAGGAGGAGAGGCTAACACATTCAAGGGATGTGCTACTATGCAGCGTGATCTGGATAGGAGAGTCAATTGGAGAGAAACTTGATGAAGTTCAACAAGGGCAAATGTAGAGTACAGGTTGAGGACTGGCCTGCTCAAAAGCAGTTCTAGGAATAAAGGATCTGAGGGTACTGGTGGACCACAGACTGACCATGAGCCAGAAGCATGCCATTGCTGTCAAGAAAGCAAATGGTTTCTTGGAATGCATTAAGAAGAGCATGCCCAGTATGTCAAGGGAGGTTCTTCCTCTGTATTCTGTTCTGATTAGAGTGTATCTGGGATACTGCTTCCAGTTCTGGGCTTCCCAGTTCAAGAGGCATGAGGAGTTACTGGAGGAAATTCAAAGCAGAAGCATTAAGATGATCAGGGGTCTGAAGCATCTTCCTTATGAGTAGAGCCTGAGAAAGCTAGATCTGTTTAGCCTGAAGACGAGGACACTCGGGACATCTCATAAATGTTTACGTGTATCTGAAGAGTGTGAGGTTGATGGGACCAGGCTCTTCTTGGTAGTGTCAAGAACAAGGGACCAGGGGAAATGGGCATAAATTGTGACATAGGAAAGTAACTTTGAACATAAGGAAAATCTTTTCTATTATGAGGGTAACAGAGCACTGTAACAGGCTGTCCAGAGAGATTGTGGAGTCTCTGTCTCTGGGGACTTAGAAAATCCACCTGGACATGCTCCTGTGTGATCTGCTCTTGAAGAACCATATATGGCATGCTCCAAAGTTCCCTTCCAAGATTTACCATTCTATGATTTATTGAATAATTCATTTATTCATGTGGGTTTTTTTAAATTTACATTCTTATGATTGAATTTGAGGGATCTTTATAACGTGCCCATAATGATGTTGATCATAAGCATTCACCCATGTATTGTACAAATCCCTGCACTTGAACTGGGTGTCACAGATGTATAAAAATTATTTTTGATGACACCCTTTCTCCACTGATCTTCAGAGTGCCTTTTACACACCTCTCCCAGATACAACGGTGATGTTTTCCTTGGTGCCCAGTGGCCTCAGCTGCTTGACACCATTTCTTTAGATAATATCAGTGAGAACAATGTTTCTCTCTCTCATTTCTGGGATTATAGCTGAGATCACTGTCCATTTGATCATGTAGAAGTGCAAAGGTTACTTCTATACATTGACATTTCATTGCTAAGACTAGAATTGTACAAGTAAGCCATGATCAGAATAAGAATAATAATGTGATAAAGAAAAAAGACCCTTCAGCTCCAGGAACATTTTGCTCTAAAGATTTTTTGACTAAACAGAATTGAAGCTCATCACTGAAATTAAATTTCTGAAAAATGAGACTGACGTTGAATGGATAAATAACTTCATGCAAGTGAAGTGTTTCACCTCTGGCACTATAGTCTAACAGCAACATTTCAAATGATTCAGTTTCTGACTATGATTACATCGTAAAATATATTAATAATTTTACTGTTAAACTACAGCTAGATCCCTTTTTTAAATGACAAAATATTCAGTGAAATGAATGCGTATTTTGTTTTGGGTTGGGCCATTTATTAGAAATGGGAAGTTTCCAGACTCTTGTAAAGTAATTTTAATAAGGAAAACTTAAATTGTTGATGTATTTGGTTTAACTGGGATGAAGTTGATCCTTTCTTTGACATCTCTGACAATGCTGTTTGGTGGTAGTTGAAGGAGGGTTGATAACACACCAGTGTTTTGGATGATGCTGAGCAGTGCTGACACAGAATCAAGGGTGTGGGTATTTTTATTTTCCTAACATTCTCCCAGCTGCGAAGAGCTGAAGGATGGACTGTGCCAGTTGAGCCAAAGCGATGAAATGGATATACCACATCACATCAGTCCAGATATAGAAGTGAGAGGGAAGAAGGAAGAGAGGGATATTCATTGATGGTGTTTGTCCTCTGGAGCAACCTCTACGCATCTAGGCCCCCTGCTTCCCAGTCCAAGGGGTTAAACATCACCTGCTGCTGGGAAATAGAGAATAATCCATATTATTTGGTTTTGCTTCCATGCACAATGTTTGATTTCTGCTTTGTTAACCTGTTGTCTTAACACACTAGTGCACACCTAGGCCCCAGCCAGGGTCAAACCTCCACAGTCAAACAACATATGAAGATATTTCCAGGTTGCAGAATTACATCAACATTAGAATAGAAAAGTGGTGTGTAACGTTAGAGAATTTTGTACTAGAATTTCTATTATTAGGAGTATTAACTGTTATTATGTGGAATTTCACATCTTTCATGACTTTAAAGGGAAAATATACTTCAGGATACATGCACTTCACAGTCCCATTGCACTTAATGAGATTTGTACAGAAAAGTCAGTTTGGATCAATGTTTTTAAGAATACACAAGGGATAGGTAACAATTTCAATTAAGCTTAAGTTAATCCAAATACCTCTTCATGGCATATTTGTGTCCTATCAGGATGCACAGAAACTGACAAAGAAGTTATCTCTAAAGCACTTATACAATTTTGATAGTTACCATTAGTATCTTCTTTGAGTTTAGCTATTAGTCTAATACTATAGAAAAGTTTAAATACACAAGATACCAAATGTGAGTTTTAATTTCCAGAAGTTGAAAGCTGAAAGAATTCTCCAAATAGCATTATATGGTTAATAAGTAATATGGCTTGTTGAGCTTTTGTGCTGTTCACCAGCTTTTGTGACAAGAAAAGAAGGTACAATGACTGTATTTTGGAATATATTCTTGGATAGTGAAAAATATTTTAAACATTACGAACTGGAGGTATTAAAGAGTCAGGTTACATAAAGAAGGATTTGTTATTGCTTCCCCTTGTTGGCAATGGCTGGAGCTAAACGATCGAGGGCTAAAGCAGCTGCTCGGAGGGATTCGTTTACCCAGA
>JAOXOE010028334.1:0-16334 GCA_028565055.1 Phoeniculus purpureus | reverse complement strand
GCATGCCACTGAGAAGAGCCTGGCTCCATCCTCCTGACACCCACCCCTCACATATTTATAAACATTAATAAGGTCCCAAATAAGTCATCCTTTTTCCAAGCTAAAGAGACCCAGCTCCCTCAGCCTTTCCTCATAAGGGAGATCTTCCACTCCATCATCTTTGTGACTCTGTGTTGGACTCTCAAAGAAAGAAATGTTTAGTTATACCAAAATGACAAAAGAGTGAAGTCTCAGTGATACAAAACACCCTTTGCAAGAATCACACCCTAAATGCCTGCTTTAACTTTTGCTGGGCCTTTTATGGCCAACTGGTCTGCCTAGCTTGTCCTCCTTCGGGTTGCTCCACTGAAGCCAACACTGGTGTTTCATCGTCCTGAAGTCTACTATTGCCTTCAGGCTCAAGTAATATTCGCAGATTACTTTGATGTATATACATGTTCCTACCAGCAATAAGGGAGAATCTCCTTGCTAGTCTTAGTTAACATGAAGAAAGACTTGATCGAGTCACACTCATATAACCAAATAAAATGCAGGCTGTGAACAGGCTGTAGCACCAAATTCTACATATTCCCTTTGGAATGTAATGTAATTAGTTTATTGGGAGACTGCAAATTCTCCCATAATCATACCATATTATAAACTGTTAGGAATGGAAATCACCTGCTTGATTCCACTTCCCTCCCCTGACAGGCTTGAACATGTTTTTAACCATTTACAGCAGTTGCTATCCCATAGCCTGGCAGAGCTCAAGAGGCACATCCAGGCAGAGAAGCTTCTCTCTACCAAACCTGGTCATAACTTAATGCATTGAGAGCTATCAAAATCCATCTGAACTTCCCTGTGAATCTGACAAACAGGTCTGAGCCAGCAAAGTTTTATATTGTGATAAGACGTCTTCATACCAGGGATACAAATTAGAGGAGTAGAGATGCAGAGACAGTGCCATCTGAACAGCTCTTAGAGCAGTTCTTCTCTTCCATCAGAGGGCTCTGTCCAGTCGAGAAGGGAGGTTTTGTTTGCTTGCAGTCAGCTACTCAGCTATGAAGGTAGGTTATAAAATACGTATCGGTCTCAGAAGCAACAGAATTGCAAACACTGGCACTGGATATGCTAGGAAGGACAGGTCAACCTCCTGGAGTGTTCATTTGCCACTAACTCCTGTGAAGGAGTTTCTCCTCTGCACCTGTGAATCTCACCAACTGTGTGTCGAGAAGAAATAATACGGTTTTGATTTTAGATTCTCAATCTTTTTTCTAAGATACTGAAGACCGTTCATTTTTCTCTACATCAGTCCTGCTACACACACATCTACATCCCCACACTGGGAACTATATGGGGCACAGCTCCACTTAAACAAGTAGAAGAATTTCCAGTTCTCCGTGTACTTCAGACAGCAGCTGGAATATATACAGCCCAGATTAACATCTGCATCCTTCTGTCATGTGCCTTCAAACTGTCTGCACCCTGTCTCTCCATACCTGCTAAATAACTTCTTTTTACTCATTGGCCAATTTTTCTCCCAGTATGATAGAGAAACAAAAACCCAGGAGAAACAAAGTTTCTGCAAGTTTCACCAAAACTAGCAGCTAGGAAACAGAGAGCAAACTCATTAGTGCTCAAGAGAAAAGCTGCAGCATGAAACCAATTCTCACGAGACATGAGAGCAGGCACATCTCTCTGAACGTACAGCCACAGGAAAACATCCAAACACAGCTCACATATTAATACACTACAAAGAACCCAGGTGCACATCACACGAAGTCAGCCTGCCAAACTGCCATTGCTTGAGAGAAATTTTGTTTCTGTCCCTCCCTTCACTTTCCTTCTTCTCCACCCTCCCTGAGATAAAGACCTTTCTGAAGATACGACACACTGAAAAGATTCCTATGACTCAGAGGCCAGCTTGGCCACTCCCAACAGTAGCCCCAGTTGTAAACCCCTTTGGCCAGCTACCCTAAAGACCATGAGTGTTCACGGCTCAGGTACAGGCTGGCTCAGCACTGACCCCGCCACACTGCTTTGCACCAAATGGCCAAATGTGTTCTTACACAGAACAGCCCTAAATCAGGAATGAGGCCAGCCATGCAATAATTATCGCACCATGTGGGAAGCTGGTCCCGCTAATACACAGGCAGGGCAGAGGGCTGCTCCATGCCAATAGGGTATCAGTCACATAGCATGCCCTGGCTCTGCCTCTCTGAACTTTCCCAGATTATTTTCTTCCTTGTGGAAGTTCCTGGCTTTTGGTAACTATGGGGATCAGAAGCTAAACGTCCCCCAAACCCCAGACTATTAATGTTTAGATTCAACAAAGAGACACAACCTTTCCTCTCTGAGGGCTGCTTATTAGCTCAAAGTCAGAATCTGCCTTGGGCATTCAAATGTTGTGGGCAGAAACACAAAGCTGGCCCTGCAGCTAATCTAGCCCCTGCTGGATCTCCAGAAAGGCAGGGTGTCTGCTGCCACTGGCAAGGCAGGGAATGGATGCAATGTTCCCCTAGAAGGGGATGGTGTCATGCATCACTGCTACCCAGGTCTCTGGGCTTGCCTCTGCCTCTCTAGGAATAACTACCTCAAGGCAACTGGGGGAGACCAGATACAGTTACAGTATAACAGTACATTAAGGATCGAAAGGAGCCTTGAAAGATCATCTAGTCCAATCCCCCTGCCACAGCAGGATCACCTAGAACAAGTCACAACACAGGAACATATCCAGGCAGGTTTTAAACATCTCCAGAGAAGGAGACTCCACAACATTCCTGGGCAGCCCGTTCCAGTGTTCTGTCACCCTCACCATGAAGAAGTTCCTTCTCATATTGATGTGGAACCTCCTACGTCCCAGCTTACACCCATTGCCCCTTGTCCTATCATTAGATTACACTGAGAAGAACCTGGAAACAGCCTCCTGACACTCACCCTTCACATATTTATACACATTAATGAGGTCACCCCCCATCTCCTCTTCTCCAAGCTAAAGAGATCCTTTCCTCACAATGGAGGTGTTCTACTCCCTTAATCATCTTTGTTGGTCTGGGGTGAACTCTCTCCAGCAGTTCTGTGTCCTTCTTGAACACACGGGCCAAGAGCTGGACACAATATTCCAGATGTGGTCTCACCAGGTCAGAGCAGAGGGGGAGGAGAACCTCTCTCAATCTGCTAACCACCCCCTTTTCAGCCTTCAATACTGGAGTCTAATGTCACTTATAATGAGGCATTTCCCAGACAGATTCATTCTTACCTGTGTCAGGGTATCTCGCTGACCTTATCCCACACAAAGTCACTTTTTTTCTGACAAAAACAAACCAATGGAAACCAAACAAAAAACCAAAAAACCAGCAGCCGCATTGGGCTGTGCCTACTTACTAATCCAAGAAATCCACATATCTGTACTCTATGAATCTTCCACTTAGCAGAGCACAGCATTTGCTGTGCAGAAACATTGCTTTTACCTCCCAAATTATCTTAGACTATAATAAAGGCAGACTATTTTACACCTACAAACAGAAGTGACTGCCACCCTTTGTCCCTAACCCAAGAAAACTAAAGATAACAATGAAAGTCTAAGGAAGTGAACAAAAACTAAGAAAGCAAATGGTACTGTTTCCTGGTATATTTTCCCAGCCTACAGCAATATCAGGGACTTCCTAAATTGAAGATGATGCCTTTGTGTGCAAGAGCCATCAGTGGGCTTTTAGTTCCATAAATCTGTCTACCGCTACAGGGAAACTATTGGCAGCTTCATTACCACATAGTAATAAACACCACAACTCTGTGTTCCGTGAAGAGGTGTTTTCTTTTGTTTTATCTTGGTAATACAATTCAGAGCCCAGTGGTCTCACTTAAGAATGAAACCATGGAGCCCCATGCTGCCATTTGTGATTTCACTGATATCATTCCCCACAGGTACTTTTCCAGTCAGAAGACTACCCATTTATTTAACCACTTTTCCTGTAACCTATTCATGTCTCAGATCATTCTACCTTTTCTAGTCCAATTAAATCTTTTGTCATGGACATCTCAGGAGCCAATCTTCAATAGTAAAATCTTTCCTGAAAAACCAGCTATCCCAAGTGTATAAACAAAACCCCAGAGTATTTAAAACAACATAAATAAAACCACATTTTGCCATCATACTGAAGGTTTTAAATTCTCAATATTTGTGGAACCATAACTCATGAGTTCTAGGGGACTTTCAGTTCCACAACGTTTCAAAAGTACCTAAAACCAGAGATCACACCGGGGGAAAAAGAAGTTCAAGTAGATCATAGTTTTGGCAATTTTTGTTTCTTTTAGTTTGAACGTCATATAAACAACAGAGCACCCACTACAACTTCTATCAGCATTCTTTCTCCACCTCATTTCTTCTTCGATTAATGGCAAGTCCTATCAACAAACATCCAAAAGACTTGAAGATGACCTTTACTGATAAATTTCAATTTATAATCTACAGTGGAGATGGGCAAGGAAAAGTGAGTTGTTGTGATGCATTAGCCAATGTGATTTGCAGTCCAAAATTAAGGACAAAGGAACTAACTAGGAACAGCCTTCCTTTTTTTTTTTTATTCTTCTTTATACTTCTGACAGTAAAGTTTTCCTCTTTTGTTTATTCAATATAAGCCATTGGGAGGACCCTAAAAGGCTCAGCTGTTGGACAAAAGGATGCAGACTATTCCCCCTCTGGATTTATGGGTCATAAAGCACATGAGATGTGTATATCAGTCACATTTCTAGTGGGTGGTTGCTCATCAGCGTTTCATTTGATCACCATCCCACAAAGCAGAGGGACTGTTCACACCAGTCATTCTTTGTAGAGACAACTACTCAGAGAGGCATCAACAGTCTCCGAAGGTTTTACATACTTAGCCTACAGAGATTGTGGGGACTAATTTGAAAGCCATATGTTTGCATCACTTTTGTATATATCCTGTATAAAAAGAGCAGTGCTTTGGATATTCCCAGCAACCACTGACTATCCACAACAATGGGCTACTGGGTGCCTAAACAGCATTCTCTCTCTTCTGCACCCAGGTCTTCCCTTACATCCAGATACACCATTTCTGTGGAAAGGCAGAAACAGTGTCAGATCCAAAATAATCTTTAGAACCATCCCAACTAGCAAGATTCCCTTTTGAGACACAAAGAGGGAGGGCAGAGGAAGTTGCAGGTTTTCCTCCAGGAAAAGCATGTCAGAGAAAATGAGGGATGCTTGGCAAAGTAGAAGTAGGAGTTGCCAGATCAAACCAAAGATAAAACTTGTACAGCTTTTTGCTTAGTTCACACCCAGTTGTTAGCAAAGAGTTCTTACTACTCATCGTAGTCTAGTGACTTAGTTATGAGAGCTGAATTGAAAGTTGAGTTGTAGCCCCTTCTTGGTCTCAAAGTACAAACTGATGTTCTGTTCTAGGGCTTTTAGAGCCAGTACACCTCTGCTACCCTGGGCCACAAATTTGGTTAAAGGTAGCTCTGAAACTGTCTCATCATTTTGCTTCTGCCAAAGGATGCAAAATCTTTCCTCTGAAGTAGAAATAAACACAAATCAAACTGACAGATTCTAGCACCTCACGGGAGGTAAGAGCCTGAATTATAAAAACCTATGGCAAAGTATAATCTGTTTTTAGAGAACCTGGGATCCTGATCAAAGCAAGCAGACTGCAAATGTGGTGGCTACTACTAAGGATCACTTTATATTTTGCTGCAGAATAGCCCACATTAAGGAGGCACAAAAGCAACAAAGATTGATGTCTCTTACTGTGATATTAAAATAACACTACATCCCCAGCACTAAGACTCCACATTCTCTACAGCGTCTATTTATTTAATCTTAAATTTAGCTATCTCCAACGAGATATTTAGCTCTATCTCCCAAGCCTGAAGACAGAGACTATTAACCTCATATATGAATAAGAGGATAACTTATTCAATCTAAAATAGGTGAGAATGTATCACTTCCTTAAAATGTTTTCTTCTCTTCAATGTAAATGGAGATCAAAGCAACCAACACACACCCCTAACAGTTAGGTGACTAGCACAAGGCAAGGAGTATCTCACATTAAATGGATTAGAAAAGTTTCATGCACTCACTTGGCAATACAAATGAAGAGAAGGACCTCACAATCCTGGCTCAGATAAAAAGTTTGTTTGTAATGTACCAATGTTTTAAACGTTGCTATTATATTGAGATATGTATAAGAATTACTACCAGAAGTAGGTGTCAAATGGTATTGGGACTCTGCTGTGCTTACACACTCTATAGCATTACAAAGTGGAGAGAGCAGAGATAAGCAGATAAACACGATATGGATTTCCCAGTGGTTGCTGCCAGAATCAAGAATATAAAAAATAGATCTGAGGAAAAGTGAAATGGCTTCTCCTCAAAAGGTGGAATAAGCACTCCCCTTCACTACATGCTTGCCCCATTACACCATTGATGATATGCTAGCAGTCGTTATTATGGCCAGGCAAAGTTGATGCCTACTAGCAGAAACTGTACCTCACAGAAGCTCAAATATGAAAGGCATCATTAATATCCACATCAGCTGCCTCAGCAAGGACACTGGAATTTGAATCATCATCTTAATGCTTCTAACCTGAGACTAGGACAGCACATCTCTGCAGACCAGCACATCTCTGAAGACCACCCAAGACACAGTTCAGCTGCTGTGAAACAGAGGTGATCTGGAGCTAAGACAGTCTGGCTTCCCAAAGCCTCTTTTTTTTCTGCTTTGGGCATTTCATGACTGTGAAATCTACCTCAAAGCATTGGGTTTTTACAGCTCTGAGGGAACTACACTTCGTCATTGCTCCTCAATTGTATGGTTAAAAAGATCTGACACATTTACTATGTTCCTGATTCTGATTTTCCAAAGAGGAGTATTATACATCCCTGATAATACTGATTTGATTCCAAGCACTTAACTGACTCAGCAAAGATGGCCTTATCAAGACACATTAAATAAGTTTGGTCTAGTGGACATTTAAATAGCCTCAATGATAAAAGGCATCTTTGATGACAAAGCCTCATTAATTAATCAGATATTAATTAGATTATTAGTTAGAAACAAGGCCCTTCCCAGGCCCTTTTCTACTTTTATTACTGTAGCTAAAATGCTTGTGCAATGATTCTCTTATGTAGCTAATCATTTTAATTTACATTACTTTGTAGCAAAAGGAAAGCACCATGTAGGATTTTCTGAAGCAATTGTAGAGGTTCAAATTAACATCCGTGATATTAGGTGCATTTGAACTGCAACTTCCCTTAAATATGTATTGAACAAACTGTCAAGGGAAGACTATGGAACTACCTCGCTGCTAAACTCTCTATTTCTGTACTAGATGTGGATTACAAAAAAAGTCCTTTCAGCTACTTGGAGAATAAGTACACACTGGGCAATGCAAACTAACCTGGCAGTAGGTCACATCACTCTTCTAAGAGAGAGGAGCAGGTAACTCAAATCTCAGTTTCCCAGCTAGGAATACCAACATTAGTCATCACTTGTTCCACTGGGATGGTTGCTGTGGCCAGGATTCACCAGAAACTTACTACAGAAACTTGCCTGCTTGGTTTGGGATCAGTGGTAGGCAGTACTGCGGGGACATTAGATGAACTTGAGTCATCTCTAATGTAACAGAAGGCATGTTAACTTTTTCAAACTCTCAGCAAATCTTTGCAACACTAATGTAGTTTAAAAAGAGGGTAGTGATGGAAGTAGCTCAGTCAATTTCCTTAGACACAGATATTAAAAACTGCAGGAAACTCACAAACCAACTTTTCTAGTCAGCCTGCAGCACGCTCCACTCCCTACCTCAGCTGACCCCTCTCCCACAAGCCATATGTCTACCTGCAACTCCCCTACTTGTTAGAGGTTACTAAGGTTACTGCCCCCAGCAGCACACCCACACAGCCTGAACATAAATAACGTGGATGTGCTGCCTGACCCCAGGCAAGGCTCCTCAGCACTCCACTTTCCCATTTAGTCAACTTAGTTTCCGGGGAAAGATAAAAAGCTCATGAAATGCTGCCACCTGAAAACAGCTGAAGACTAAGAATACAAGAAGACCCTTCTAGACTTATTAATGTGCCTTTATGTCCACTCACAATATGACCAAGAGCTACTTTTCTATAACTAAGAATGCAGTACAAGATTCCCAGTTAGTTTAAGACAATGTGACCCTATCACACTGAAGTGAAGAATATTGTTGGATCTACACAATAAAGGTCAGGAATAGCTCTAGCTATTACATCTGTAAACACACAAACTATCAAGAGGTGCTAGCATTATGCAAGCATTTCACAATTTCGCATTTGTAAGAATTCTGCGTTTGGGAGAATTCTGCATTTCTCACTTAGAAGTTTAAAGCTGCATGGACAAAACAAAGCTAAAAGCGTTAGATTTGGTTTTCTTAAGAAGCAAAGAGAAATTGGAGCCATAAAAGGACACAAGTAAGTCTCAGGATTTACTACTCTGAACAGTGTACTTTGCAAAGACTTTTTCCCCACCAGAAAAGAACTCAGCACAAATTCTTTGTCAATACAATCAATCAATAAGTAAATAAGCAAAATCAGCCCATTCCTAAACCGCTTGAGGCTTATCCATTACAGATACCAAGGCAGGTCCTGCAAACAGCCCCAGCCTTCTGAACAAGACACTAACATTTCTGAGCATCTCATAACACAGACATCATCATTTACAAGCCAGAAGGAGCATTCAGGCAGGATTACACAGCTGCAAATACCTCTACGCAGCCTGCACCACTTGCATCGCTGTGTGGCCTTGTTATACAGCTGGATCCCTGGCCAATAAGCTAAGGTTGTTCTGAACAGTCTCAGCTGACTCTCCCTTGCTCATTCAGACAGTCAGGTTATATCATTGACCTGCTTCCTCAGAGCAGAGAATTTTGGCAAATATAAGATCAGAAAAATAAGTGCAAAAATGGAAGAAAACAGTCATCTGTCACCCAGTTTCTTGGCTTGGGCAACAGCTGAGTGTGAGTCTTGCACATTTCCTGAGCACAGAGATTAAGAGACTTGATTTTAGTTTGTGCATGTTCAAAAAACATACACTGAGGTCTAACCTTGCATCAGTATAGGCATTCCAAAGAAGCAAGCTTGTTGTTTATTATCAAGGTTCATAAATGACTGTGATCCATACAGCAGACACTCACCATGGGGACCCTCTTCTTCCCCACCAACTGCTAGTGAACTGTGGGCAGCTCAGTAAGCACACTTGCACTGTCATGCCCTAAGACCTCACTGCCCATTACTTTTCAAACTACTGTTGGTTCAAGCTCACTTTTACCCATGCAAAGCCTCTTTTTGTTGTCATCTTTTGTGTTGGGCACTCGGCAGCTCATCTAACACAAAATAGTTTGTCTTTGGAGAATAAACTTGTTGGAATTTTTTTCAGACAGAAGATCAATAAAGTAAGAACAGCTTGAAAAGTCAATCAGCTTCAGCAAATCTCCCAGGAGATGGCTGGGGGATTGTCATTTTAATGAATAAATAGTAAACGGGGCACAAGAAAATGCACATCGCCTTCAAACACATTAGGGAGGATATCTTAAGCTGAGAGAAATGGAAAGAAAATGAGTCACTGGAAGATATCAGTCATCTCTCTAGCTTGAAGAAGTAGTCAGAAAGAACTAACTTCTTCAAACTGAGAATTAGCTCCAGTACTACACTACAGAATGATGTTTCCTCCAGGTATGGGATAAGCAATACTTTTGTTTAGACCCTAAAATACAAGGAAAAATATTCTTTATGCCTACTTAGGAAAGTAACATGCTGAAAATGGGGTTCTTGCTGTGTTAAAGTCATAACTCCACAACTGGAGTTTATGAAGAACTAACTAACCTGCATATTATGAAGGCAAATGTAAGAGGAAAGTTGTCTGTGATCCAAGATGTAATGTCCTTTCTCTATGCATACAATGGATCTTCTTTATGTATTTAGATTTAATCATAAGCTAAGTGCTTATGAAAAAGCTCAGACAGTTAAGATGCAGACAGTTTCACTCAATAAAGAATTTTGTTGTACTAAAGGCAACAGAAGGTATCCTGAGAGACCTTCAAGGTTCCTACTTTGCCACAGATGCAGGTACTTCAAACTGTAAACTGAGATTCACACTTTCTTAGCCGTGACAGATGGATTGGATTCAGTGTGAGTTTGATGCCCTGTGCTATGTCAGAGCTCAGAGTCCATCAATGTAATTGTCTATCCTAGCATTCAAATCTCTGACTCAGTATACTTTGGGCCTTTGGCCACGCATTCTACTTGAACTTGGGCTCCAGTCCAGCTCAGGATTATTGCCCTATTGATGAGCCAACTGTTGCTCATGTTTCTGATCCATGTTTCAGGGATCCATGCCTCAAAAAAAAAATAATCACAGCAGAACTCACTGAATTGTGCAGTGTATCTTTAACTGTAGGCTATAGCAGCATGGTTTAATCACAACCCCTGGACACTTTTAAGGCAGTAGCACTTAAGTTCTTTCAAAGATATTATTTAGAGCAGGAGAGAAATGGGGTTTTTTCTTCATTCTAGTAATCATGCTGCTTCAAAAGCCAATGAGAAAATGAAACATGATATTACATTCCTGCAGGGCACGATTAAGACCCCCAGGGATAACATCAGCATAAAGGGTTGCCCATCTTTTAGCAGGTAGAAGGCAATAGCCTGTGATTAATTAGGAAATAGTGGCAGTTCATCACTGGCTATTTCCTTGTCCTTTTTATCTAACTTACCAGAAGGCATGTGGTTTGTTTTAACATCAGTTTTAACATTCTGGGAATGAATTCCTCCTGCAAGCTGAAAATAAATGCTTTGAAAACAAGTTCCCTGCAATCAACAAGGTTCTGATCAACCACTCCAAGCAGGGGCAGCTCTACAGACTTGTCTGTGCACCTGTTTACTCCAGTCTAGTCTGAGGATGAAGGAAAAAGTGAAATATAGGTACAAAAGAAGAAGGTTCACACAGTGCCATAATTTCTAGCAAAAGCTTTTAGTCATGACTGAGACATCAGTGAGTAGCACACAGACACACTGAGCATAAGAACATGTTGGAGAAAGTGGTGCACCTCTACAGCTTATTGCAAAGAACAAGGGCAGTGATCAGTGGCCAATGGCTCAAAGCAGATGCAATTTTTTTCCCCATCTCCCAAGTCCCAGAAAGAGCATCTGGACAGGAAACCTGCTGGATTCTCACCACTGTCTTGAGTACACTGCCTGATTGCTCATATTTTAAACTACTTATCACGTCCAAAACTGGAAGCTTCAGTACAGCACAGTGCGTCCTTCAGAACATTAATTCCACACAGCCTCATCATGCATCTTTAACTAAGTACCACAGTGGACCTGCATTATTTAGCCAGTGGAAAATACAAACAAACAGATCAGATGATCTCCTGACACAGGAAAAGAGCCAAGCTTTAACTAAGCTAAGCTTCTTCCAATTCATGCCTGTCCCTCCCTTCCCCTCCTAAATACCTCTCTATCCCCACTGCTCTGTGCTTCTATTAATCTCAGTCCATGAAGCCAAAAATGCTGTTTCCCGGACTCCATTTTAAGCTCACACATTTATGTGTGCTTGACTCAGGTGTAAAGGAATACTTCCATGCTAATGAGCTACAATCATGGATCAATACAGCTCGTATTAAGACATAAATGCTGTGATTATTGAAAGAGGGAATGCAGAAAGCGCTATTACATCATGTCTATCTGCATCTATTGCACAGCTGCTAAGCTTTAAAACAACGTGTTTACAATAATCAGAGCACCGTGCTGATACAGCAGCTGCCTTTTCAAACTAGCAAGAAATGCGTGCTGGGATTGTAACTCAAGGGGTTATTTCTTTGCCCCTACTCTACTACATAACTAATGCTGAAAACAGAGAAAAAAATAATGATGAGGTTTTGCTACAAGTCATTATTTTGCAAAGATTACAATTTAATAACCCTGGTACACAAAATAATTTCATGAATTAATCTCCCTTCCTCACAGATGAGGGCAAACAATGAACCTGGGCTTCTGTAACCCCCACCTTCTCTTATTTTTTTTTTAATGTCATTCTGCCACCACTTATCAGTGTCCTCACTGTAAAAAAGGGAGAAAAATATTAAATGCATTGCTGGGAATGGGATCTCGTCCTTAATGACACCATCAATAATTGCTGTCACAAGCTAATATCACGCTTGCAACCTTACAAGGAAGATAAAGAGGCAGAGTTCTTCAGATCATGGTTTTTAGACAGGCTCTAAATGGTATTTTGCAACATGCCTTTAAAGGCTGCCTGGTAGCTCATAGGGAAGTGGAATCTATAAGCAGAGTGAATCCAGATAGAGTACTAAACCTTTGGTAGTCCTATGAACCTCTCAGAATGGTGCTGGATCCATAAAGCAACACAGAAATACAGCAAATGCTGCTGTTACAGCAAGGCTTATATGTTTGATAGCAGTTCCTTGGACACCAAGGATATCCTCAGGCAGCTACTTCTTCACGAGTCAAACAGATTTCAGTAATGCCTCAATCAGCAGTACCCACATGCCCCTCGGTCCCCACACCACTGAAAAGTAACTGTGCAGCTAACACCTCGTCATCACAATCTAGACACCATTAAGAGAATTTATGCTCCAAGATTCTTTTAAAAAGAGACTGAATAGTTCCTAGTTGAAACCTGCAACTGGAGAATTGAGATCGTTTTCTTCAAATATCACCACCCTGAGGCCCTTGCTACTTCTTGCAACCTGCATGAACCTGCTCTCACTAGCAAGCTGCAGACAAGCAACAGTGCTCCTGCTTTCTGAGAACTTCTTGTTAATACACTGAAGGGCAAACACTGACAACCAGTATGTATTTGCAGAACACTAAACCAAGAACAAGCCAGTTGTTTAAATGCTTCTCTAAACCCTGCTAGGGTGACCAAGCACATACTTCAGACTTGAACAGAGAAGGGAGAAGTCATAACACCAGTCAGACCCAGAGACAAGATGTTTGGGAGTCTCTGACTTCTCAGGTGACTGAATTACCCAAGGGAATAGGCTGCTCTGGGAGACTATGGAGTCATCGTCTGTGGAGACATTTAAAATCTGCCTGGACACGTTCCTGCGTGACTTGATCTAGGTGATCCTGCTGTGGCAGGGCGGGGTTGGACTCAATCTTTCAGGGTCTCTTCCAATCCCTAATATTCTGTGATTCTGTGGTTACTATATTAATCAATAGAAAACAGTGGAGAAGGGACAAGCAAGCTGGGAAATCACCTTCAATTTTGTCCAGTAGAATCTCCATGTAACTAATATGGTACGGCTGCATTTCTTGTTATAATCACTGAGAAAACTCTCACCAAGAGCTTTGCAAGACAGTTTCTAGTCTAGGAATGAAGACACTCCTTTCGCTTTTTCTTACTGATGGCAAACTAAGCCAGTTCAGACCTTCTCTCCTGAACAGCCTAGCTGCACAGACCCTTTCCTTGATTTGGATGGAAACCTCACCCTGCTTTCATCTACTCAGCTAGAGACACCACTCAGTAAGAAGAACCCAGAGATGAGTCATTAATAGATTGTAGCGTTCCAGTATCACAAACACACTGTCAGACACAGTTTGTCTGAATTTGGTAGGGGGAAAGAGAGGATGAAATGACATCTCTCCACAAAACACAATGTTTTGACTTATCTTTAAAAAGGTTCTGAAGCTACTTAAACCCCACCACATGGCAGTCCAATCCAAGTTCATGTCAGGATGGTCAGTTCCATGACTGGCAGCCTCTAAGAGCGAGCACTGTCTCAGAAACGAGGAGTCATTTGTTCCATGCATGTAACTGGGATATGTGACCTGTTCCCAACTATACCCCAGCACTGATCTATCCTGCACTGTTTGCATGAGCACTGTGACCCCTGTTCCTCAGCACCAGATAAACATGGTGAACCACAGAACAAGGAAGGCTTTTGCTGTACTGCAAATGGTGGTTGTCAAGAGCCACACCCTTGGAAAACACAGATTTTAAATATTTGATGAGCCTGGCAGGTCTCCATTGCTGGTTCCAAGAATATTACACAGCTATACAATAATTTTCCAATGTCAGTGTCTCACTCTGAGCAGGACAGGCAGAACAGCTCCTATTACTCCAACAAGAACAGAAGTGGTAAGGTACAGCACAATAGCTTTATCCATAATAATACAATTCCTGTGCTTGCACCTATGCAAGCTAAGCTTTTCTGCACAGCATTACCTCAACCAGACCAGTGCAAATGTAATGCAAATCAGCTGTCGAGCAGTATTTGTACTACAATAATAACTTGGAAGAACTTTTTTAATATCAGAAGACTTAGTGGAGCAGATGAATAGCTCTGACATGTTATCCACAGGATAGAAATTCAATTAAAAACTCCAAGTGGCACAGGAGTGGTAGTTATTGTTCAACGTGTACCATGGGGCCTTTGCTGAAATACAGCTATTAGCTGTGCTGGTTGAAAAATTCTGTTTTCCTTTATGACAATCTGTTAGCCTGTAGAAAGTTAAATGAATAAAAACAGAATCGCTCTCACATTACGAGAATGCAGCAAAGCCAATGGCTAGTTTTGTATTTTATAATTATGGATTAAGTGCATACGCCAACAAAATTAAAGAGATGCCACAATTAAAAATAAAAGACTGTCTGGCTCTAAAGGCTGGGGCCTTGACTATTTTTGATGTACCCATAATCAGCAGTAAGCCTGTAGCATAAGAAACTTCCAGCGTTGTCTAGCTTTCCTACAAGCAGCCCTAAGTGCTTAGTCAGACTACCACTGCATTTTCTCAACAGGAATGTCCTTTCTCTTTCAACACTCACTAGCCATAACCTCCAGATATGAACCACCATCTCAACTGTGCCTACATCACATAGTGCCACACAGGAAAGCTTCTATTAGTGGGTTTAAATTAGATGACCAAGAGGAAAGTGGCACAGGTAACAATACAGTGATTTCCTGCCCTTGTTCATCTAAGAGAAGCACTCAGGCTACACTCAAGAGCCATGACTTAAATCAAATAATATGTTTGGTTGGAAGAGACCTTTAAGATCATCAAGTCCAGCCTTCAACCTACACTGCCTCTAAATTGTGTTCTAATCACCAGGTCCGTGCATCATCTAAATGCCTCTAGGAATGGTGACTCGACCACTGCCCTGGATAGTCTATTGTAATGACTGATAACTCTTTCTGTGAAGAAATTCTTCCTAGCATCCAGCCTGAGCCTCCCCTGGTGCAGCTTGCAACCATTTCCTCTGGTCCCATCACTTGCCGCCAGGGAGGTGAAGCTGTCTCACTCCTCACTCCACAACTACTTTCAGGTAGTTGTAGACAGCAATAAGTTCTCCACTCAGCCTCCTCTAGTCCAAACAAGCCCAAGTTCCTCAGCCGCTACTCACAGAGCTTGAGCTCCAGACCCTTCACAATCCTCATTGCCCTTCTCTGGACATGCTTCAGCACTTCTTGTAGTGAGGGCCCCAGAACTGAACACAGTACTTGAGATGAGGCCCCACCAGCATTGAGTAGAGAGGGATGATCATCTCCCTACTCCTGCTGGCCACACTGTTTCTAATACATGCTAGGATGCCACCGGCCTTCTTGGCCACCTGAACACACTGTTGGCTCATATTCAGTTGATTATCAATTAATATCCCCAGGTCCTATTCCAATCTGCAGCTACCAAAAAAACAGATCCTTGAGTTTGTAGCCTCCATGGGGTTGTTATGACCCAAGTGCAGGACCCTGCAACTTGGCCTTGTTGAATTCATGCAATGAACCTTGGCCCATCGATCCAGTCTGTCTGGATCCCTCTTTAGAGCATCCCCACCCTCTGGTAAATCAACACACACACACACCCATCACACCGCAAACTTACTGAAGATACACTCAATCCCCTCATCCAGATCATTAATAAAGATATGGAAGAGAACAGGCCTCAGTACTAAACCGTGGGGAACACAGCTTCTGATCAGACGCTAACCACTTTTAACTCCACCCACTACTGCTCTTTGGGCCTGGTCATCTAAACTGAACAAGCTCAGGAAGACAAGATGATCAAGATCCCGGAACACCTTCCCTGCTAAGACAGGCTGAGAGAGCTGTTCAGACTAGAGAAGAGAAGGCCCCAGGAGAGGCCTTGTAACCTTCAGAACTTGCAGAGGGTTTACAGAAAAGATGCAGACGAACGCTATCAATGAGTGTGGTGATCATAGGATGTCAGGGGTTGGAAGGGACCCAAGAGATCATCGAGTCCAACCCCCTTGCCGGAGCAGGACAAAACTATCTAACACAGATCACAGAGGAACGCATCCAGGCGGGCCTTGAAAGTCCCCAGAGAA
>JAOXOE010028333.1:0-16334 GCA_028565055.1 Phoeniculus purpureus | reverse complement strand
TCTTGTTCTATCACTAATTGCTTGTGAGAAGAGACCAGCACCAACCTCTCCACAATGTCCTTTCAGGTAGCTGTAGAAGAGTGATGAGGTGTCTTCTGAGCCTCCTGTTCTTCAAGTTAAAGAGCCCCAGCTCTCTGAGTCTTTCCTCATCAGATTTATTCTCCAGGCCCTTCACCAGCTTTGTTGCCCTCCTGTGCATCTGCTCCAGCACCTCCACATCTCTCTTGTCCCATCGTACTACATCTTTTAATAAAGCTTTCACTCCTTCACTTCCTTGAATCAAAGTCCTCCCTACATGCAGAAGTGCTCTGGGTGAAGTTCTTAAAGCTCTTTGGACTCAGCCTTGTAACACATAAGAGCCTGCTTTGAAGGGATCACAACAGTGCTGGAGAACGTTCTCACGGAATTAATTTAAAGACATCAACCAAATCAGGCCCAAGATGTCTGCCTTTCTTTCAACTCACTCTGCTCTTAGACCTTGGAGCATATCACTGAGACAACTCAGCGAAGTGTATTACTGCAAGACCCCTTCTTTTCTTTTTTAACTGTTATGTAGGTATGTATTGTTTTAAAAAATGAAGTACATATGTAATGGCAGTTCTGCTATCACTGTAGCGTGCACAGTCACACAGAGCCAAGGAACTAATGATAGGACAAAGGGCAGTGGGTGTGAGCTGGAACATACAAGGTTCCACATCAATATGAGAAGGAACTTCTTCATGGTGAGGGTGACGGAGCACTGGAAGGGGCTGCCCAGGGAGGTTGCGGAGCTGTTTAAAACCTGCCTGGACATGTTCCTGTGCAACTTGGTCTAGGTGATCCTGCTTTGGCAGAGGGATTGGACTAGATGGTCTTTCGAGGTCCCTTGTGATCTCTAATTTTCTGTGATTCTGTGAACTACTTCGCTTGTTTTGCCTAGGAAACACTCCCTGTTTTTCCAGTCACTAGAAACAACACGTCGCTTGTGAATTGCTTTAGTATAGAGACAATCAGCACCTCCTCTCTCTACAGATCACATGCATTCCCTTCAGCAATAACAGAAGTTAATTCATGTACTTCATTGCACAGACCATCCCAATAATCCATCTTTTAAGAGTCTACTGTTTCCATGGCTGGGAAGGATGATATTTTTCATCATCATGTGCAAAATCATGATTTAAGCCTTGTATGGCAGGTAACTGGTCATAATGATACCAAAAGTACTCGTGAAGAGATACTTTTCAAGTAGTTGCTCTTAAGCAACAAATTTCTGCTCAATGGAAGCATCAAAACAGAGCCACATTTTGAAGAAAAGAAAAAGCTGGTAAGCACAGTACGAAGATTGTAAAGTTTTTCTTACCTCCTCCCCTTCGGGATGAACCTCTTGCTGTTGAATTTTGTCCTCTTGCACCTCTTGCCCTGACTCTTGCCCGACCCCTTCCTTGGGTCAGTGTTGCAGAAAAACTATCATCTGAATCACCAGCACCTTTCAACCCCGTATCCATGAGTTCTTCATCACTGGAGGCCGCAGCGAGAACTGTATCCTCAGATCTGTGGGCTCTGGCCCTGGTTATTGCCTGAAATGAAAGAGCAAGTGCCATAGGAAAACCCACCTTAAACAACGAAATATGCCAGTGTTCAATCCTAGATGTGATACGTAGTTATCCTTAGAAGCCTTAGAAGACCTAAATCCACTGTTAAAAAGCAGGGTCAGCATTTAGTCTACTTAATTTAGATGTCTACATAAAAGTAGCTAGCTCAGCTTACACAGCAAAATGGAGCTAATTAGTACGATAATTAGCTGCCAGTGGGGTTTGGTGAAGTCCTATGCCAGCTCTACGTACATCTGCTCAGAGGAAGCACTCTCTGGGCTATAATGACCTGATCTTCATTGATGACAGCAGGTCTTTAAGGCAACTAGTTCATGTGAAGGTATCGCAGACCAGGAGAAATTAATTTTACCCCAGGTGTCCTTTACTCCAAAATTTTACTTCAGTTCCTCAAAGCTTGCAAAGACAAAGGAAAGCCAATGCTGTCAATGGTGGCAATTCTCTTTGGAAAGACATACGCAATCTAGATATGAATCTCTGGAAGATCTAAGCTGACAAAATCGCTGATGAGGACCTAAAGGCTTACCAATAACACCAATTTATTCCAGAATACCACTCAGTATAGCCCATCCACGTGTCCACTGGTGAAATGCCAAATAGTTTAATCTTACAGATCTCTGAAGGTCACCTGCCTGGTCTAACCTCAGTTCAAGGCAAGAACAACTCAACATGAGGGAGGTGGGTCTCTTTAGCTTGGAGAAAAGGAGCTGAGGGGTGACCTCAGTAATGTTGATAAATACGTGAAGGGTGGGTGTCAGGAGGATGGAGCGAGGCTCTTCTCAATGTCATCTAGCGACAGGACAAGGGGCAATAGGGGTAAGCTGAAACACATGAGGTTCCACATCAATATGAGAAGAAACTTCTTATTCACAGTGAGGGTGACAGAGCACTGGAAGGGGCTGCCCAGGGGAGTTGTGGAGTCTCCTTCTCTGGAGCTGTTTAAAACCCGCCTGGACGTGCTCCTGTGAGACTTGCTCTAGGTGATCCTGCTCTGGCACGGGGATTGGACTAGATGATCTTTCGAGGGATCCCTAATGTTCTGTGATTCTGTGACATTCAGGTTCACAAATATGTGCAAGAAAACAGAACTTAAAAGCCAAACTGAGCAGTAGCTCGGGCACATATTATACCAGGGAAGACTTAAAAGGGACTTATAAATCTTCCCTAGGGAGACAAGCACTTTTTGGCAAGGATAACCTTAAAGTATTGCTACGTGACTTAACTAATACGCAGAAGTCACCATTCCGTTCTTCCGCTTACACTCAAAATGCAGTTACCTCACGAACTTCCTCATCCTCTTCCTCGGTATTCTTTTTTCTACTCTCCCTGAATTTTCGCACCTGATTAAAAAAAGAGTTCCCATCAAGATAACAGTTCATTTCAAACAACAATGAAAACACACTGAGACATCTTGATCACTGAATTCAGTCAAGCTCATGTGAGAGGCAGAGTGCAAACAGAACTGACAGTTTAGAGCCTTTTCATACTATCCCACTGTGGCACAGAAAACATAGTCACTATGGTCTTTTCCAACCCTTCGTGAATTAAGGCAATCAGCAAGAAAACAGGTAGGTGCAACCATCCTCCCTCCACTAAATGATTCCTTACATAGAGCACAGTCAAGCTGCAGAACAACTTGTCATACAATGCTTGACTATTACAACTGAGTATATGGGCTCATGTGGAAGCTCAACAAGTTGACGGTTTACTAACAGAAATACACAAATACCCATAAACTAGGTTTATCTCTGGGAGACCCTGATCTGCAAGCAGTTAGAAGCCAGTGAAGCACCTGAAGGGTAAGGTTCCGTTGTGCTTGCTCTGTTCTTGTACTCCTCCCTAAGCTGATATGAAAAAACTAAGTGAAGCTTGTATTTACCATCTTTGTCACAGTACAGGTACCTCTCTCTCCCCCCATACATTAGCGACAGACCTTCCTTACACGTGTGCAAGTAAAGCAAGAACCAGTATCAGCGTTCACGCAACCCAAGCTTTAAAAAAAAAAGCTACTGAAACCTCTTCACCGTATTCATTAATTCCAGAAAGCAACTAGAGGCATGTTGCACACACTCCAGCTCTGTTAAACCAGGTTTGAGCACTGTTTTTGCTACTGTCTTGACCTCTCCTAAGGAATTAACAGCGTATTACCTCCTCATCTATTTTTTCTTCCTCTGCCTCAGTGCGACGCTCCTTAAGAAACCTCTGTGTTTTTTCCAGTTGAAATTTCACCAACTCTTCTATGGCATCTTTCTCTTCTTTGTCCACAAACTCCTGCACTGCTTCTCCCATTCCTCGTTCGGTTAGAAGTGAAAGCTGTACTTCCTTTGTAATTGGGGAGAACATTTTGCTAAGAAAAAGCCAGTAATATCCCTGCTGTTTCAGATAAACACCAAATGAAGTAACAGCACTAAACACTAAACAGCAACGAGCACTGAAGATTTCAGAGACAAGCACAGCGACAAGCAAACACATTATTCGTCATAACACAGCTACGACCCTCTTCCTGAGCACGTGTTACACCGACTTAACAGAGCATTTTCCAGTCTTGTCAAGCTTCATCAACAGTGAAGACACCACAGTGCTAGTCATACCTAAAGTCATGTCTGAAATGTTCACATTCCGAGAGAATGTGAACTCTTCCCAGCTTCTCTAGCTTTTTTAAACTTGCAGACTTCGATTAAAAACTCTTTAAAACAGGCCCTGGATTATTCCAGATGCTAAATTACTTTGCTTTACTGAAAACACTAACATCGAAGAATGGCATTGACAGAGAAGTTCAGATAGGCATCAAATTCCACATTCAGATATTCACGGAGACATGAATTAGTTACAGTCGTAGGTGCTACTGCTGGTGTTATGCAGCCTTTCTGTTCTCTACCCTCTTTTCCAATGCAGGAAGGAAAGACATTCTGAGAACAAAACCCTTCTCAAGGACAGTCATGTTTACATAGCAGCCTCTTTTGTCTGTAAGCTACAGCACAGATAATTTCTTAGAAATAAGGATTATAAAGGCTTATTAATGATTTGTGATTCTTCCAGGTGTCCCTTTGCTGCGAGGGTTGCACTGGAAGCACAAACCTTCCCCTGAAATAAAGCTGCACAGAGAAGTCATTTTCATTGCATTATATACAAAGGGTTTTACAAGAAACCAGGATAAGCATTTCAAAAAAGTGACTGCTCGTAAGGATACAGAATGTTCGTGCTGACTTACAGCAGTTAGGCTTTCCTCCAAAGGAGGAGAAAAGCTTGCTAAAGAGGCAAATCACACTGACTTTAATTCCCAGGCCTTGGATTGCCAGCAGCAACTGGACAGGCTCTCAGGTCTTCTATTCCCCTAATCAGACAAGATCTGATGTCGAGCAAAGCCACAATGTTTTATGTCCCCATGATCATTTTGGGGCACAACATGCTTTTTCTCCCCTCATTCCTTCATTAGCAGTGTTAACTTTAAATGTATTATCCCCTTACTGCAGGCCTTCCAGAACATCAAGGGATTCTTTCAGGTCTTTGCAGATGCTGAGGTGCTGGAGCAGGCACTGAATGCAGGGACTAGCAACTTAGCTGTTTATACAAAACCATACGAACAAGTTGTGAAGATGGAGTAATACAGAGAATTTTGCAGAACAGGGAGATGAAATTAAAAGCAAACCTGATTTTCCACCAAGTGCCCTGTCTTTGACACTGCTACCCCTCCCCATGGGACCTAAGGGTAGCATACATTTAGAATCACACAGAATCACACAGAATAAGTCTGGTTGGAAAAGACCCCTGGGATCATCGAGTCCAACCATCTGCCCTACCTTACAAGCTTACCCCTAAACCACATCCCTCAACACCTCATCCAAATGATCTTTAAACACATCCAGGGATGGCGACTACCTACTTCTGAACTAGCCACCCTAGAATCCCCATCATACTCAAAATGCAAATATCCCTTCCAGGGCATGAGTGATGCCATAACAACACTGGCACCTAACATGTCAAAGGCGAGAGGCCACAAGCTGTGGGATCTTTACCTCAGGAATCCTTGCTCTAATGGCTTTCTATAAAGCATGTTCTGAAGTAGCTTCTGAAGAGTTACGCTTAATCACCTAGATCAAGTCTTTGGGCATCTGATTCACTGATTATCTTTTACTGCTCTGGTGTTGGGAGAGGGAAATTGAGTTTAAGGAAAGGGTGGAGAGAAAGTAAACCACCCAGCATGTGTTCACACACCCTACACAACCTATAAGTAACAGTTATATGTTAACCTAACACTTTGTATAGGGATTCACATACAATTATACAGGAAATAAATTAACTTCTTGTTGAATGTCAGCCCTTTCAGGACACACTATTTCCATTAAAAAAGAAAAGAAAGAGATTACAGTATTACATTCCATGAAAAAGAAACAATTAATAAAAGGGGTACAGATACCTTCTCCGCTGTCTGAAAATACTGCTTTACAAGGTCTTCCACCCTCAGTGTTGTGCCCTCCGAAGCAGGTCTGCTAACTAGTTTTCCAAAATTAAAGTTACTGTCTAGAATAGAAAAGCACAGTGGCACTGTCACCCACGTTTGCAGCCCCTCGTTGTTATAATCCCACTGACAATAATACCAAAAAAGATTAATAATAGGCCTTTTAAGAATTGTGGCCCCTTTTACATCTAAAAGTGGGTTTTACCCTAACTATATTGTCTGGAAATGTGGGTAAACGTAATGCAGTAATTACACAGAACCACAGAACACTAGGGATTGGAAGGAACCTCGAAAGATCACCTAGTCCAATACCTCTGCCAGAGCAGAATCACCTAGATCAAGTCACGCAGGAACATATCCAGGTTTTAACTATGTCCACAGAATACAAGACAACTCCACCTCTGGCAAACTGTTCCTCTAACTACCAAATGCCTGCAATTATAGATGATGCAGTGTCCTGAATGTTACTGTAATAGAACACTCAAAGATGAAAATCTGAACAAAATCAAAGGACCCATCACAGACATTTTCCTCCAAAGCATGTGACTGATTTTCAGTAGAAAATGTTCACTGCTCATTACAGCTGCCCCCCATTCTCCAGCAGCAAGGTAGGAATAACAGAAAAGTGAAAGGGATCATCAACTGAGGTTACCACACACCAAAGTATAACAAAGTGACTACAGGCTGTTTCCACACGGCTGCGACACTGTTTTGTTAGGCTTGTTGTGTGAGCAGCTACGACCAAAGAAACAGTAATGCCTCCTGAACTCACCACCTGTACTGAAGCACAGCACTGCGTGCCCATGTCCTGAAAATTCTGACTGCTTTATTAGCCACTTGTACTAGAGGACATCTAATAAAGCACAGCAAAGAACCACAACAGCCTTTTGACGTTCCCCTTCCTGAAGCGGGGATGCACGTTCAGTGAAAATTAAAATGCACTGACGAAAGGCTACAACAGCTACGATCTGCTTCCGACAAATGCTTGAGTAGGGACGCACCCAGAACAGACAAGCCAAGAGCACATCGTACGTGGGATTAATTAGAGCAAACAAAATGCTGTCACACACGGGGACCTTTTTTTAAAACATATCAACATCTCTGAAGCCCATCCTCTCAATTAGTTTTTTAAGTATAAACAAATGAATTACTACAATAAATGTTAAAAGCACAGGGAGAAAGCACAAGGACCATCTCTTTTCCTGCTGACTGCTAAAAACAATCCACCTCATTCTGTGAAGTTTTGTGAGTGAGATGTTGGTCATTGTCAGTGAGAGTTTCATGGTCATTACTGAGTTTCTTTAGCTTGGAGGAGACTGAGGGGTGACCTCATTCATGTTTATGAATACGTGAAGGGTGAGTGTCAGGAGGATGAAGCCAGTGTCATCTAATGACAGGACAAGGGGCAATGGGGATAAGCTGGAACATAGGAGGCTCCACATCAATATGAGAAGGAACTTATTCCCAGTGAGGGCAACAGAGCCTCACTGGAAGGGACTGCCCAGGCACATTGTGGAGTCTCCTTCTCTGGAGACGTTTAAAACCCGCCTGGACATGTTCCTGTGCGACTTGGTCTGGGTGATCCTGCTCTTGCAGGGGGGATTGGACTATATGATCTTTCAATGTCCCTTCCAATCCCTAATGTTCTGATCATCACAGAATCGTGGAGTAACTCAGGCATGGAGCTGTAGGTATTCGTGTAAGCAGCTCATGAAGTTTTGAGGCAAGAGAAAAAGGAATTATTTATGAGTAACTGTCAGAAGACACTGTGCTGGATATCAGAATTTTATACAACACAGAAGTACTTATGCAATATATACACTCAAATGAGACTATGCTTCTTTACTCTTCCTATAACACGTTCGATGGCAGACACCAAGCCTTTTTAAGTGCTGGCCAACACAATAAAGAAGGAAGAATGAAAACCCGGGCAAGTAAAGTATTTCTTGTTTTATAATTACCGTTTTCCTCTTTTTGTTCACGATGTCTGAAGAAGTGTATGATGTCTTTTGGGTTCGCCACTCGGTCCATGTACTTCTGGCTAAAACGGTGGACGCTGAACGGTTCAAAGCCACCTGCGTAATTGACCTCAGAGAGGGAAGGAAACATTTACACTTGAAATGAGCAGAGAAGTCATTCAAACTGAGATGAGTTTGTTACACTTTGAAGAAAAAAGAAGTAAATTTAAAGTTACTGCAGAAGAATTAATGGACAGTAATAACAGCAGCAAGAACAGAATAGCTACTAGCAGCCCAGAGTCGTAACTTGTTTGCCTGGCCAGTCTTCAGGAAAATTTCCATTAATTACACTAGGAACAAGCAAAGGATAAATAACTTCAGAGAGATGTCTCTGTAAATGCCCACCTTTGATGGCCTTACTCAGCCTAGCAGTGCAGAACACTTAGGACAAACCTCATCCTTCCTGTAATTATACCACAGGTAAACAGAACCTCGCTATGAAGGCGATACGTACTTCTGTGCACAGTAAGACATTTCACACGCTATGTGCTTTTACAAAGAGCACGAGCTTGCTTTGAAACTTCTCCCAGCGAGCTGTCAAAGCAGAGCAATCCAAACGGAACAATTTCTTACTCGCAGTCTTATGAGCGGCTTCTCTGGCTGGCGTGGATTTAGCAAGCGTTCTCTTTCTGCATTGTCCAGCATCAACTCAACCTGTGGAGAAGAATCAGAAATTCACTTTTTTCCCTTACAAATGCCCGGACCCTTCAAGAACTTTAAATACATCCAGCTGCAGGGTATCGGTGTATAAAAACTCCAGGATGTGGTTTTATTCTCGAACACACATGCACCAGCAGCTAGCCAAAACTCGCAAGAATGAATGGGACAAGTCCTATCCTTCAGACACAGCGTAGTCCAGCAGTACCTGGATCACACTGCTTTACTTTACAGCCATTATCCTTTGACAAATTTCCAGTTCCAGGTGAAAGCAGGAAAATCCTTACGCCGATCTAAGGATCAAGAGCAACTCATAAACCTGCTTAGTTACTTCTGCCACTTTGCACTGCACAGGCAGCTCTTGGGGGTCAGGTGTGTGTATTTATGTTGGTTCCAAAGTTTACACTCAGCATTGCCCCTCTCGTAGGCAGGAGGGTTTGTACAGAGATGATATGGACCGCCATAAACCAGGACCAGCCTATCTTAACAGTTCATCCCAGCCAAAGAACCTGGCAGCCAAGGTTGCAGCAATTCGCTTCCTGTGAAACACTGCCCAAGTTCATCTCAAATAATGTGGGCAAGACACAAATTTCTCATTTCCTAGTCTCAAAACCAGGCACATATCCCAATACCTGTTCACGCACTCGCATCCATATACTGCTGGTGTTACCTTTTCCATGCAGAATGCTTGTATTGCCTGAGTTACTTTAGGATTGTCAGGATTAAAAAGGTCTGGATGATCAGCTAGAACAACATCCTCCATGTGGAAAGTTCGCACTGTCTCTAGAGCAATCTTCTGCATCTTCATTTTTTTCCCTTTAACATGCAGCAAACCAATGTGTCTAGAAGGAGAAGGGTAACTTACTGTAAGGTAAACTTAAAAGGACTAAAGATTTGGTTTTAGTTCACATTTACTTTTTAGGGACCAAAGTTTAAAAGCTATGGGAAGCTCTTGGGTCTGTACTTCAGGGCTGGCCCTGCCAAAGTCAGTTATATTGTATGTACATTGTGTTTGTTCCGTATGTCAAGTCCTTTGCATTCTAATTTATCAGGTGTACCTCTGCTTAGACAAATTCCACTTGCTTCAAATGTTAGGTCTAATCCTAAATAAAGTAAAAGCTATTTCTAGGCACCAATCCCCTCTACCTCCTTTTCTATGTCACACTCTGAAGCTGATCCATTCATACTTTCTCAACACAACACACAAGAGAAAGAAGTCAAGGGACAAGTAAGAACAAAAAAGTTCACACACTTCTTCACAGCTTCTCCAGGGGACAGAGATGTCACCACTGAACTTCCTGGCTGAGAAACATAGAAACCTTGCTGTTCAGACTGGAACGGAGCTATTTTGCACTCATGTTCGTGACCCCACAAAACAAGATCAATAAAGTCATCTAAAAACTGCTCCGGAATGTAGTTGGTAGCTCCATGTTTGCTCCTGCACAAGAAAAAAAGAAAGATAATTAGAATATGTACAGTCACAGCTGGGCAAGGGGAGAAAAACATCAGTGTGATTTCATATCATAGTATCATATCATAGTATTACCAGGGTTGGAAGGAACCTAATAGATCAAGTCCAACCCCTACCACAGAGCTCAAGGCTAGACCATGGCACCAAGTGCCATGTCCAATCCTGCCTTGAACAGCTCCAGGGATGGCGACTCCACCACCTCCCCGGGCAGGCCATTCCAGTGGCCAATGACTCTCTCAAGTGATACAGAAAGGCCAGCAAAAATATCTGCAACTGTTTGAAAAAACCCAGGAAGTGTTTCCCAACCGAAATGATTCTCTGGTTCTTACACAGCTCACTCTTTTCCACTCCCTGCCTTTTATCGGTATCTTCTTCTTCTTCTTGCTTGGCTTGCAAGACTTTAGGGCTCTTTCCCATATTGATGCTTTTAGAGCACCTCATGGCCCCCTTTTTGGTGTCTTTGTTTTAAATGCTGGGGTAGAAACCACTGAATTAAATGGACATGGGACACGCTACCCCATCCCTTTCAAGAAACTGAAGGAGATAGTGGAGAAGTGAGCTCCTTCAGCCTCCTGGACAGACATCAGGACACAGGGTTCTCTGAGTTGTATTTGTTTACTTCTGCCTCACCACCACAATTTTTCTGCAGGAAAAATTATAAGGACTTGGAAAGCAGCTCCACCCATTCCTGCTAGTGTCGCTGGAAGGAGTGTGTGGGCAGAACGAACACACGCAACCCATCCTCTACTCAAGAGAGCTTCTGTAAAGCACTGCAGTGCAAAGGAAGACACAGCACCTGCCAAACTGTGGTTCATCAAGTACAGAAGACAACATGAAGTTTAGTGCTCCTTCATCTCTAACAAGAAGATCCTTCATCTCTAACAAGAAGACTTTCTCATACGTGTATTACACTTCAAACCCTGCCCTGCCCCTAAGTACAAGAGCTGGGGAAAAGTCTTCCCAACATTCCTGACTCGCTTATTTCAACTCTTTTCCTTTGTGAATCTTGTACACAAAGAGCTATAAAACGTTTTCATTTGGGAAAATCTTAAGAACTCAGTTGCTCACAAGAAGCACCGACTGGCATCGCTGGCTCTCTCACCTACCTTTTTCAAGGCAGTTTAATAAAGTAACGTGGTAAGGTTAAAAGTCACTGTAATTAATTTGGTACCGCTACCTATTTTGATGAATCACGAACAAGTTGAACCAACTATCTTCGTCTTCCTTTGGCCTGAGCATGGTTACTTTTTTATTGACAAACATACGGTACAACCTCTCGTCCGGAATTGCTCCTGCAGTGGACAGAATGAAACACGGCGTTGGTTTTGGGTGGTAAACAAACCCTTTATTTCTACAGCATTTTATTAGAAGAACACAACTTTGCGGCAACATTTGCGGTCCGAGGCTTGATTATTAATTTGAACAGAACAAAGTATCAACTGGCTATTTTACTAGATAAATTTCTGAAAATAAAGACGTTTCAACACAAAACCTACCCTTAAACAGCTGCCCAAACCAATTGCACAGAATCACAGTACATCAGGGATTGGAAGTGACCTCGAAAGAGCGTACAGACCTCTAGTCCAATCTCCCTGCCACAGCAGAATCACCTGCATCAAGTCACACAGGAACATACCCAAGCGGGTTTTAAATGTCTCCAGAGAAGGAGACTCCACAACCCCCCCCGGGCAGCCTGTTCCAGTGCTCTGTCACCCTCACTGGGAAGAAGTTCCTTCTGATATTTATATGGAACCTCCTATGTTTCATAATTAATTTCATTAATTTTGTCTGGTTTGGGACCTCTTAGTGGTTTGCTGTGCCAACAGATCACTATAGTCAGAATTAAAAATACTAGGACAGGCATTCTGTTTCTTGTTGAGAGACGAAGTAGTACATTTTGCTTTAAGGTAGAGTCTACAACCAGGTACTACTGAGTAGAGCTAGAGCTCTTAAACTTGAAAATTCTGTACAAAAGAAAACAGTAACCATGAATTCTGCAAAGTCCCTGAAGAATTCCCACACCGCAGGGAGAAGTCTGCGGTGCTTCTGAACTGTTTGTTTCAACAACATCCCCTATGACGTTTACATAATTAGGGTGCGAACAAGGGCTCCGAATCCGAGAAGGTGAAGAGGGCATATAGTCCTGGCACAAGCTCAAACAGACACCTCGTGACCATTTGCATGCAGGAACACCTGCACTTCAGAAAGTTGTTCCACTTCTCGGTAATGATGATGGGCATTAAAAAATCAAATGCTTTTTTGTAAACTTACTGTGTTTTAGAACATAAATTCCCTATTGCATTAGAACCCTTGCTACTAACCCTTAGAATATCTAGCAAGCTTTTAAAGTACCTCATTAAACACACAAAATTATGGCCAACTAGAACCTGCAGTTATAAAAGTTGCTTGGAAAGAAGTGTTCAAGAACTCAGGATTGGATATAAAATAATGAGGGGAAAAAATTAAGATCTTAACTAGACAGAAAGCAGTCAATCATTAACATTCTAAGTAGTACTGGTACAGGGGAATCACATGGAATCCTCTGATTTGTGTGATTTATTTGGAGCCTCAACCCGCTGTCTTTAGAATCACACAGAATCACTCTGGTTGGAAAAGACCCCTGGGATCATCGAGTCCAACCATCCGCCCTACCTTACAAGCTCACCCCTAAACCACATCCCTCAACACCTCATCCAAACGATCTTTAAACACATCATGGATGGCGACTCCACCACCTCCCTGGGAGAGAGGAGGAGGAGAAGGTGGAGGAGAAAATAGAATGAGACAAACTTAAGTTGAAAACCCACCATAGAACAGCTTTAAAACTTTAAAGTCTTCCTGGGTTTCTTTAAAGAAACTAAAGTTTTGCGTGACAGACGTTACTTATGAAATGCTTCAGACCCTAACCCAACACTTCTATGCAGTTTGTGTTTTCAGATATAACCAAGTTGGGACATGAACGTGCGCTGTTTACATGGCGTTATCGACGGCTAATTTAAGCGGAGCTCATTGAAGACCAACCAAAATACAGAAATAAAGTTACTGAAGGATTGATTTTTAAAAAGCAAAACAAAAAGACCTGTCAGCCAGAGACAGTGCAGCAGGAGAAACGTGGTGCTGTCACAGAATTCATATGCTTTAACTTAGCAATCCTTAGACTTTCACCTTTGCTGCAGCACTGCTCGCTTGTTACAACTTAATTCAGAGCTACCAAGCTTCAGGAATACATGAACAGTTTTGCCACAGTCTGGCAGACTAACACTTACCCAAGCCATACAGAGCAATTTTCGTTCTACCTTTACACAACAAAATGGGACTAATATCTATTTTCTCCACAGAAACTGAACGTCCAAAGTGATTCAACAGTCCTGCACAGCTTAAAATATCCAATGCGCACAGTGTATCTGCCTGTAGGAAACATTAAAAGACATAGAAATGCTTTGAACAGAGCACATAGTCTTTAAAGTCTAAGTGAAACAGTCTCAAAAGGAAGAGAGAATATCTTTCCTCAAGTAATGTCTGTAGCTGTATAACCCTGCTGTACAGACTGGCATTTTCTTTAGTACTCGTGGGTACAGAAGCAAATCCCTTTTCCTTCCAAGTCTTGACTCACTTGAACAACATGAAATTAAACATGAAATCATTGAGAAAACAAAAATAACCCCCAAAAACACCCAAACAGCCAAAGTCTCTAAACTACTACAGGAAATCTTCCAGTTAGGCTAACTACTTCATTGTAGGTTCGAAGTTAAACTTCGATGGTTAAAACATTCATCTCTGTGATGCCCTGCTACTCAATACAAAATGTAGAACTATGAATTCAACACTTGCACTTTGCTGCTTTCTAAACGCCTTTTTCCTGCTTACTTTTAGTTGTTGATTTTTAAACCAGCGTTCCATCATCAGTAGGTTATCTTCCTTGAACACATAAGATGCAGATCAATTGCTTAGGCACAAGTCAAAGTATCAAGATTCCCCTCTTTAAGAAAAAAGCTTTCAGTCTCTACAGAAAGAATGTGTTTTAGAAACTTTCTGAAAGGCTGCCATTTCTTGACATGAAAAGCAATTCTGTCCACAGTGGCAGTGACTTACATAAACTAAGAACTTAAACATAGTTCATAGGGATCCCTTCTTTCCATTCTCTTTTTGATGTCTCATTTAACTTGTCACTAAATACCAGAATCCCTAAAGATACACAAAATACTTACACAAAGAGTGGAGCAACTGACTAAAACAACCTCAGTCTCCAAAAGCTATACAGGTCTCTATTTCTTTAATACTGTTTTTGTACTCACAGAGCATCAGGGATTGGAAGGGACCTCGAAAGATCATCTAGCCCAATCCCCCTGCCACAGCAGGATCACCTAGACCAAGTCACACAGTAATACACCAGCATAGCACAATTATAATTACCCCTGTGGGATCATCATGATTGCCATGAATACTAAACACTGGAATAGAAATGTTGAGATTTCTATCCTGATAATTCACCCACGGAAACCTGAACAAGAAGAGAAAAAGAAAGTGTTAAGCTGTATCTCTGAATTTGTGGACGATTCCCAATATTCTTCTCAAATTATCATCATCACAAACACATCATGACAGTAGCACAAACGAGTACTAACTGGTTACAAATATGCTAAAAGCTGCACTGTGTAAGAAGATTCTTACACAGAATATCTTTGGTTGGAAGTGACCTTTAACACAATCAACTCCAACCTTGAACCAGCGCTGCGAAGTCATTATTAAACCAGGTCGCTAAGCACCAGGTCCACATGTCGTTTAAGTACTTCCAGGAACAGGGACTCTACCACTGTCCTGGGCAGACTTCCAATGCTTGAAAACTTTTGTTGAAGAAATTCTTTGTAATATCCAGCCTACACCTCCCTGGAATAACTTGCAACCATTTCCTCTGGTCCTATTGCTTTCCACCAGGAAGAAGAGGCCATCCCCCTTCTTGCTCCATCCTCCTTTCAGGAAGTTGAGGTTGCGATAAGGTCTCCCTTCAGCCTCCTTTACTCCAGGCTCCAGGCCTCCTTTTCGCTCAGCCAGTCCTCATAGGACTTGTGCTCCAGACCCTTCACTAGCCACGCTGCCCTTCTCTGGACAAGCTCCAGCACTTTTATATCCTTCTTGTAGTGAGTGGCCCAGAAGTGAACCCATGGACTGAACTGCACTTCCCACTGGGAACAGGCTGGCAAAAATCTCTTAGTTGTTTAGACTGAGCCTACAAAAAGGGCTGCAAAACATGCTGTGTGGTATGCGCAAGAGCAACAGACTCGGCGGCGTCACTTGTATTTGTGCGTAAGGAACTCTTGATGTTGCTGCAGCAATTCATGTAGATCGGCTTACTTGCAGTTTACTCACAGGACAGAAACTATACATTGCATCAACATATCAAATGTCTCAACACGTTCGGAAGTGCCTCAAAGAATTGTGTGCATCGCTTTACAGACTTAGATTATAAATGATGAAGGGGAGGTTAATCTGTACAGTAGCCTACAGTGACTGGTCTGAAATCAGAAGAATCACAGCAGTCACACGATACACAAACCAAACCTTACGTCATAATGTTTAGAAATATACTCACTTGCTAGAATGAAAATTAACTGCCTGATCACTCAGAATTTCAAACTGAACAGGACGGTCACCCATGCAGTATCTTCTCAGTGACTCTAAACAAGAGTGTACAGTTTTTCTAGAAGGTTTGTTGTCATGGAAAAGGTCCCCACCTAATAAAATGAAGTCCACCTGTATGTAACAGAAAGCCCTGTTATTTTAATACATTTTGTATTACCTTGAAAGACTTCACAGAATCACAGAACATTAGGGATTGGAAGGAACCTCAGAAGACCATCCAGTCCAATCCCCCTGCCACAGCAGGATCACCTAGACCAAGTCGCACTGGAACATATCCAGGCGGGTTTTACACACCTCCAGAGAAAGAGACTCCACAACCCCCCTGGGCAGCCCATTCCACTGCTTTGTCACCCTCACTTCTCATATTTATGTGAGACCTCCTGTGTTCCAGCTTACCCCCACTGCCCCTTGTCCTATCATTAAATGACACTGAGCAGAGCCTGGCTCCATCCTCCTGACACCCACCTTTCACATATTTATAAACATTAATGAGGTCACCC
>JAOXOE010028332.1:0-16335 GCA_028565055.1 Phoeniculus purpureus | reverse complement strand
AACCCAGAGTGGTTCTGATTCTATAACTTCTCCAGTGAAGTGATCCTGCTGTGGCAGGGGTATTGGACTGGATGATATTTTGGGGTCCCTTCCATAGAATCATAAGGGATTGGAAGGGACCCCAAAAGATCATCTAGTCTCATCCCCCTGCCACAGCAGGTTCCAATCCCTAATGATTCTGATTCTGTTCTATGATTCTAGATTTGCCTTTACGTGGGCAAGCCGAGACATTTCTAAGATTTACTTCAGCTCAGTTTTCCTACAAAAGTATTCCAAAGGAATACACTTTTTTCTCATCACTTGAAATACTTATAATCCTGGTGGTGTGTTTAACAGCTGCATCTGCTTTCGTAGCTTCTCATACATCTTGGCAGCTCCTGCTGAAAATCCACCCTGTACTTAAGGCCTTGTCTCCTGCTGCTAATTAGAGACTGGCATTTCACAAGGACAAAGCATTCATTGCCCACTACTGAGTAATCCCTCAAATACTGATGTCCCGCTACAACTCCTAACTGGACCATCTATAACTGCAACTCTGCTTTCCCATGATCCCAATAAACTGTACAGAATTACTGTACTGATGTGCAAGAGACACTTGATTAAAAGAGCAAGATTTAATCTCCGCATCTATTTAGAGACTTACAAAGACCAGTGCTATACACAGGCCTAAAGAAAACAATGGCTTTAACAGTAACTCCACAAGTTTCCAAAACTACTGGTTTACTTTCTAATGAGAAGAGAAGCTTAGAACTGCTATAGTGAAGGTGAATTTAAAAGTGCAACTGTATTGTATTAGGGCAGCCTATAAGATCACCTAGACTGGTACCCAACAATGTCAAGAGCAGAAATATAAGGGGAGCGCAACAGGGTAACTGCAGAGCATGTTTGACACTGGAATGGACTGCCCAGGGAGGTGGTGGAGCCACCATCCCTGGAGGTGTTCAAGGATAGATTGGATGTGGCTAAGCTGCCAGCAGATGTATTTGCACCAATTCAGACTATTTGGTGTGTTACATCTTAAATAGAAGATTTTCAGTATTACGTGTGGCTTGAGAAAGCATCTCAAACGAAAGGATAAAGACAGGAAGACAGCAATCACAAAGTCAGGTTTCTTAGGATGGGTCTAAATTTTAACCACCTACAAATACGTTAAAAGAAAGAAAAGGGTATCACAGAGGAACAGACAGACATCCTTACGGCAGCAGGATTACCCAAGAAGTAGCAAAGCATTTAACAAGTAGATTCTCCTGTTACATATTTAGAATAGGATATCAATTAACCTGCTTGAGGTTGGGCAAAAACAAAGCCTTTATATACTAAGGGAAGCAGACAAATCACTAGTGTGTTTTGAAATACCGGACTTAGGGAACAACAAGCACTGGGTCTCCATTTTCTAGCTGACAAAGGATGGACATTTTCAAATCAGTTACTCTGGCTTCAAGAAGCGTTAATAAAGTGACTGGCCAAATTCAGGACACAGCAATTACAGTAAAGTTCAAGCTATTTAAAGCACCAAAGGGACAGTAACAAACTTTCCTGAAATAAACTACCAAGGACAAACAAATTAAAAATTAACTCCTGTCCGACCCTCTGCGATTAACATGGTTAGCAGACATAACTAAAACTTCTCTGGCCATGAGCATCAATTTGGTGTTCCAAAGGCCTCTAGGCAGATGCCTTTCACCAGGTTGAGGAGTCCCTGAAAGAAGGCCACGTTCTTGTTTTTCCTTCCTGCCTACACAGCTTATTTCCCTTAAGAATGAATTATCTTATTTGCAAAAAAAGAGCTGTTAAATGAGTCTTGAACAGTTCCTCAAACTACTGCTGTCATCTCTGTACCTCTGCTTTGAAACAGGTCCTTTCTAATTTCACAACTGCAGACTTAGTATGTAAGTAGCGATCATTCATAATGTCAGTTACATTTGGCTACCAAGGATTTTGTCAGCCGGTGGATTTCGTAAAAAATAAACTTGATTAAAAATTACTAATTTTCTAAACATCTCATAGTGATTATTTAAATTCAAGAATTTTTACTTCCAATACTAAAACATTTTGCTTAGGAATACACGTGTCTTGAACAAAGGCTCCTTATGTAAAATTCAACTTGAAATAGAGCCATTTAAACCAAAGCTTCTTTTAATGTTACCGAGAAATCTTATACTTCCGAAGATTCCATATTATGAAGGTTCCATGTTTGCTGGAAAACCGTCCATCTCAAAACTTAGCCCAGATACACCTGTCCATTTCTGAATACCTCATACAGGGAATCACAGAATCATTGAGGCTGGAAAAGACCTCTAAGATCATCAAGCCCAGCCTATGACCTGACATCATCACATCAGCCAGACCAGGGCACTAAGTGCCACATCCAGTCTGTCCTTAAACACCTCCAGGGTGGGGACTCCACCACCTCCCTGGACAGTTCATTCCAGTGTCTAAAAGAGGAACCGCAACAAAGCAGCTTTCCTTTGTATCTGTAAAGACATGAAAGGAAGACAGATGATCAATAAGTAATTAGTTTGCCCTACTGATGCCAAAATCCCATATAAAACTCCAATTTAAATTTGACAACATAACTTACGGGTGCTTGGTCCTTCACATTATAATGTGTTTGAGGTAGAAAGACCAAACCTTGCTGATGCATCACGGGTATCTTTTTTTGTAACAAGCTGTTTCGTCTCCATGGTGTAGTTCTCAGACACTGCAGCAGACTGTTTCATGGTTACTGGCCTGATAAACTAGCCCCGCAGCAAGTAAAATCCCTTTGTTTCATTTCTAGCTTCTGGAGCTCACTACCTTAGAAGCCAACCTCTGGTCACCACAATGTTGAACACTTCCAGCTTTGTCCTCTACGTTTCATCAGTGTTGGATAAGCAGCACAGTGAACAAAAGCAGATCCCCATCCCATGTTCAAGTTAGAATCAAGAGATATTTCTGGTGCTGTTTCTTCAGTAGGGCTGCAGTTAAAGTAAAGGTACCTACCTCTTCAAGGAACAGTATCAACCCGTTTTTCCTTCTCAAAATTCAGGTCTCTACTTCAAGAAAAAGAAGCCAAGTAGTTTAAAGTACCCAGAACAGCATCCTTTTAAAAAATACAGACATTTAACATTTCCATCAGTTAATTTTGTATAGTTAAAAACAATTTAATGTCCTTAACATTTTAACCCCAGTGGTTTGTCCAGGTAAGAGTTAATCCATCAATAATCCATCAGCTCCAAAAGAGGCTTTGAAAATTCGAAGATCTGAGCGGAGCTTCATAGAGTAATATTAACCAAGATTTTTACATCAAAAGAAATAGACAAAATGGAGTCCTATTCAGGAGCCTTTAATTTGATTTATTTATTTAAATGGACTTACGTGAATGAAGAAAAAGTATGTCAATATTATAAATAACATAAATCTGATAAGCTTACACAGTAACACTACCAACACCCCAGTGGGGAAAGAACACAGTACTAACAGCAACTCTAAGCAATCATCAAGCAAACAAACGTGCCTAATTCTAGGCAAAATATGCATCCAGCAAGTATAGGATTACAACTTACAACAGGACTCTCTAGCAGAGTCCAGCCTACCTACTGACAAGGCTCCGTTTCAGAAGAGAGACTGTTATTTCAGCTCTGCACATGAAGTTCCTCATCCTGCCTAAGTTTAAAAATAAATACTTTATATTTGTGTAGTGTTCTCAACAACATTAACAATTTCTTACAAAACACTCCTGTGAGGTAGGTATATCGTCATTCCCATTTTACAAATGGAAAAAACATTAGCCCAGAGTCTCACAGCTCTTTGGTATCAGAACCAGGAGCTCATCCCCCAACTCTACACCAAAACTTTTCCAATAGGCAATGCTCCATTAGGTTATACTATTGCATTCAAAAAGTCATTTGAAGACAACATACATGTCTAAAAATATAACGTAAGATTTTGCCATAAAACAAGAATACAGTATGCCTCATCTTGGAGGTACTGTTTCCCTCCCTTCCCCAACTATCTTACGTGGGGATAACCAAAGTAACTATTGGCTAATGAGAAGTTTTTAAGAAAATGCCCTGTAGAAGCAGATACGCAAGTGACTGGAGTATCAAGTTTTTGTTAACAAAGCACATTTGTGTTATTTTTCTAGTGCCAACTTCTATCAGGCACTAGGACCATGCAAATTAGGTTATTTTAAGAGGGTAAGCAGTTGAATGTCTTCAGTTTCGCAGTTTAGTGGCACTAACTCTAGTCAACCTCAGTAATTACTAGACATACTTTTCCCAAGATCAGTATAATGGTGATCTAAACCTACTTTCCCCTACAGATACTCTTAAAAGACTTTTGTAGCTACACACTCAGCTCCTACATTCACTAAGTGAGAGTCTTGATTAAGACAAACACACGTGATTTCAGGTTTTAACAAATTCCCATTTTCCAGTTTTATAATGAAGTGACTAACCCCTGTATTGGGGCTGACAGAAGACAACTGAGCCTTTGTTAAATTTGCTGGTAAAGCACAGTTAAGATCTGAAACAAGATACCCAATCCAGTTCCTCATGTAGGCTCCATGACTCACCACTAATATATTGGCATCTAATACTCTAGAAGCTCCACCATTATCAGAGCCAAGTTCTGCTTCACTGCAGTGGTTTGTCCAAGGAAAAACAAACAGTTCTCCAGATGTTCCTGAGCCTCCACTTGCTGCACCGTGCACATCTTTCTCTTTCTGTTCCAATTGAACAGCTAGCCGACACAGAAATTCAAAAAAATCCCTCGCCCGTTCTCTTACCTAAAGAGAAAAAGTCAGAAGAGTATAGGGTGAAGAATGCAAGAGATCTGTGCTTTCAGAATTCCGAGATAGAACTACTTCAGCTATAAGACACACATTTATCACAGGCAAGTCTCAGAAATCAATGGAAGTTACTCAATGCTGCAAACACTTCTCAGCTCTCCAAAGCCAAGGCTGAGTAACAGCCATCATCCTTTTGTGAACGAGAGCTTCATGAGCAGTCAATCTCAAAATCAGTATTTTAGCTCTGAAGGAGCCACTGTAATCAGGTCAAGTAGTGTTTTATCTTAGAAAACAACCACCTTGCTGGGCTAAGTTCTCAGTAAGATGCTCCTAAGTACAGAACAGCTGCATCTGCACTGATAAAATGGCCTAGAAAGTAGGACACAAGTAAATAAATACCATACTTCATCCAGAGTTTCTCCTCCAGAAGGTGTGAATGAAGGACACTGTTCTCCAGCAGCCTTTGCCATAGCCTTGAGGTCAGTCAAAGGCCTTCCCTCTGCAACACCATATTTCTGTAAGAGGCAAATCACAAAGAGCACGTTTAGTGAGACATAGCAAGCCTTTGGTACAACTTCCAATAAGGACCTCTTCACAGCTTTGTTTTCTTGGATTCTCAAGACTACTGTGCAGGCTTAACGACCTTTTACATTGTATTCCAATACTGGGCAAGGAGGCATCCTTATATCTGCTATTTAAGTGTGTGTATGTGTGTGTCTATATATATATATATATATATATATATGCTGGGTAGAGAAATACATTAAAGGCAGCATCTCATTTAAAAGTACTAACATTCTAAAACACTACTTGAGGTTTTTTCCTATATCCTTCTGCATACAAACTTCAAGTGTCTTTGTATCTGCGGTTACACAGCAAACACCTCTGCACGTAGCTATCCACAGGAGGATAAACTCCATTTAACTTTACATCTGAAGCAAGACTACGGGGAGTTACATTTTACAAGTCAAAAATCAAGTAATTTCTCTACAGACCTCTGAAATCTCCACAAAAGGGGAGTCCATTTTAAATTAAGAATTTTTGAACAAAATAATTAAAAAAAAAAAAGAAAGAGAAGACACAAAAAGGTCAAAGTACCCTACTTATTAAAAATAATCAAGACAGGCTTTCCCAGGGCATAATTGCTGCTGTGGACGGTGCCTTCCAGAAAACAGGCAAAAAAGATCTTAAAAAACTTATGCTAATGGACTCAGAGAACATGCAGTTAACTACCCTCAGTGTCTTATTCTCAAAACTGCCAAATTCAAGCTTCATAAAGGGAACAGTAGTAAGAACCTATACACACCTATAGCTGCTCTGGATCACTACAAGTCCCATTATAAAACATAATATTTATCAACTGCAGTGTATCTAGATGGACTCTGACAGGCTTGAGAACTGGGCTTGTGCAAACTGCATGAGGTGCAAGACGTCCAGGTGCAAGGTCCTACACCTAGGTTGGGGTAATCCCAAGCAGAAATCCTTGGTGGGTGAGGAATGCATTGAGAATAGTCCCGAGGAGAAGGATTCAGGGGTGTTAGTAGACAAGAAGCTCAACAAGAGCTGACAATGAATGCAGCCCAGAAAGCCAACCTTATCCTGAGCTGCATCAAAAAGTCATCAGCAGGTTAAAAGAAGTGCCCCCCCCTCTACTCTGCTTTTGAGAGACATCACCTGGAGTGCTGCAGCCCATTCTGGAGTCCCCAGTACAAAAATGACATGGAACTGTTAAGGTAAGTCCAGAGGAGCGCCACGAGGATTATCAAAGGGCTGGAGCACAGAAGGCTCCAGAGGGATCTTACAGCAGCCTTCCAGTACCTGAAGAGGGCCTGCAGGAAAGCTGGAGAGGGATTCTTTATGATGGACTCTACTGATAGGACAAGGGGGATGGTTTCAAGCTAGAAGAGGGGAGATTTAGATTAGATCCTAGGAAGAAACTCCTCACTCTGAGGACGGTGAGGCACTGGAACAGGCTGCCCAGAGAACTATGGATTCCTCCTTGCTGGAAGCGTTCAAGGCCGGTTTGGATGGGGCTCTGGGCAACCTGGTCTGCATGGGGGTTGGAACTAGATGATCGCTGAGGTCCCTTCCAACCTAAAACGGGCTGTGATTCTATGATTTTACAAGATAGATACACCTGAATGTGCATTACCAATATTGACCTTGTAGACCTCTCAACAGTGGTAATACAGACTAATACTTCTCCCTGTGAAGATCAGGCTGTACTACCACTATGATGCATGATGATGAAAAATATATTCAGGTAGAAAGCTTTGATCTTTCCTTGTCATGTCCATAGAATCAGAGAATAACAGGGGTTGGAAGAGAGCTCTAGAGATCATCTAGTTCAACCTCCCCACCAAAGAAGGATCACCCAGATCAGGTCACACAGGGCTGCACTAGGTGGGTTTTGAAAATCTCTAGAGAAGGAGACTGCACAAACTCGCTGAGCAGGCTGTTCCAGTGCCCTGTCACCCTCACAGGAAAGATGTTTCTCCTCATGTTAAGGTCGAACCTTCCACAAGCTGATGTCAAGAGTTCAGTTCTCAGTGATTAAAAACAGATAAACAGTGCTCTCCACTGTTAAATGTACTGGTAAATAAGGCAGGATATCCATCAGCAGCAAGTTACACTTTCAATTTGCTCAATAGCCAATATTAAACCAAATGACTTACTCTCTCTCGAAGTCTTGCATCACACTTGACTTCAAAATCTTTGCAGAATTTATTTTTTCCTAGAATTGCAGCAGCAGTCTGAAAAGTGAACATACAGTTACATCAATGAGCTGTTTCCTCAGGGGACTACTAGAACATCTTACACCACCACAGCCAACGTGAATCAACAATTCAAACAAGCAAGATAAAAAGCTGTGCAGTTAGCAGTGTCTGTCAGAATTGTATACATGGCCTGAGTCTGGCCAAAAGAGACAGAGAAGGTGCAACCTTCTCAAAGCTCT
This sequence comes from Phoeniculus purpureus, assembly GCA_028565055.1. Classification (NCBI taxonomy): domain Eukaryota; kingdom Metazoa; phylum Chordata; class Aves; order Bucerotiformes; family Phoeniculidae; genus Phoeniculus; species Phoeniculus purpureus. Next base: position 8,608 of record JAOXOE010028332.1, on the reverse strand, counting down.
TTCACAATTCAAAGTCCAGAAGACTTGGAAACACTTAGCAGCCACGAAAGGTGCAGCAGGACTTACCAGGATAAAAGCTGCATCCCATCTTGAATGTACTGCCACTCACAAGGGAAGTAAATTTAGGAAGAAATTCTAGACCTTGGGAAGAAATTCCTTCACTCCAAGGATGGTGAGACACTGGAACAGGCTGCCCAGAGAAACTGTGGATGCCCTTTCTCTAGAAATGTTTAAGATCAGGCTGGATGGGGTTCTGGGCAACTTTTCTGAGTTAAGGCTCTTTAGTTGGAGGAAGAGGAGGCTGAGGGGAAACCTCATCACTCTCTACAACTATCTGAAAGGACATTGTGGTGCTGGACTATTCTCACAGGCAATTAGTGACAGAACCAGAGGGAATGGCTTCAAGCTTCAACAGAGTAGGTCTAAACCTACCTAGACATCAGGAAAAAAATTCTTCACAGAGAGAGAGTGGTTGCCCAGGGTGGTGGTTGAGTCACCATCCCCAGATGTGTTTAAAAGTTGCTTAGATGTGGTATTTGGGAACATGGTTTAGGGGTGAACTTGCAGAGTCAGGTTTAAGCTTGGACTCTGTGATCCCAAGGGTCTTTTCCAACCTGAACAATTCTATGATCATTGTGGTCCCTTCGACCCAAGCCATCGTATATGAAAGAAATCAGAACACCACTTTCTGTACGTGTATTGCCCAGATCAGACTCACAAGTAGTAAGTTACTAAAACTGATCAGTTCAACCAAACACAAAACACAGCATCTAAAAATGAAATTACTTTCTGGAAGTGCACCTCAGAAAACATTACTCTTGAAGCAGTTAAGAGGCAGAAGGGTGTTTGCTGGCAACATATTGAAGAGTCAGCCTCACCATTACAATCATAGAATCATTAGGGATTGGAAGAGACCTTGAAAGATAATCTAGTCCAATCCCCCTGCCAGGGCAGGATCACCTAGACCAAGTCACACAGGAACATATCCAGGCACATTTTAAATGTTTCCAGAGAAGGAGACTCCACAACCCCCTGGATTCACCTGCCTTTTGAAAGCATGGCCAAGAGACAGAAAATCCCAAGACCTCAGTTTGCTCTGGATGACTCGAGTTTTGTGCCATGGAGCTCTGCTTCTTCCCACAAGGCATATGATTTTGGGGGTGCAGAGAGGGCAGGACACTTGATCAAGATTAAATTCTGATACCACTTTGGAAAAACTATTGCCTAATCCAGGATCTAGTGTGTTAAGATACCATACACCCATTAGGCTGCCACAGCCAGTAAGTGCAAATGAAGGAGAGCTGACCTGCTCCTGTTGTTAAGCTCGCCAAAGTGTGAAGGGTGTACTGGACCTGCCTACAATTGTGACTGGCAATATCGATTGGAAGTCTTGTGAAAACGTCCACATCCAATCAAACTGACATTCAAAGAGCTCATCTTGAAAAGGCTCTTTTGATTCCAGCATATAATCATAGAATCACAGAGTGTTAGAGGTTGGAAGGGAGCTCTAGAGATCATCTAGTCCAACCCCCTCTGCCAGAGCAGGATCACCTAGATCAGGACACACAGAGCTACATCCAGGTGGATTTTGAAAGTCTTTAGAGAAAGAGACTACACATCCTCTCTGGGCAGCCTGTGCTAGTGCACTGTCACTCTCACAGGATAGACATTTCTCCTCATGTTGAGGTATAACCTCCTATGGTCAAGTTTATTCCCACTATTCCTTGTCCTATTACTACACCCCACAGAAAAAAGACTGGTCCCTTCCAGTTGACACCCATCCCTCAGGTATTTATAGATATTACAAGATGCCCTCTCAGTCTTCTCTTCTCTAGACTAAACAACTCCAGCCCTCTCAGTCTTTCTTCATAGTGGAAGTACTCTAGTCTCCTGTGCACCCTAAATCAGCACTGCCTTGCTGTGCTAACAAGATTTCAGGGCCTAATGAATTCTGTATTGCTTAGGAATGGCCATATGTTTCAATGTCACACTTCTGTCACAGAACAATGCAAAAATTCAGACAGGATTGAATTAACTTCCTTGCATATATGAATAGCACAGTTAATTGTATGACTACGTCCTGAAATTTCTCCATGACAGAGATCTTGTTCAGCGCACTGAATAGGCAACATGCATCTGCTGAGCACTAACTCATACTCTGAACTGTAAATATTAAACTGAAAGCCTCATTTACTGTGCTGAAACTCAAAACCGCTCTGATGAAGAGATTAACTTCCTCATTCCTTTCCTGCACCACCCATTACTAGTACGGTTCAGAAATGGTTTCTGAATCCTCACAGTACCACAGTATGATAAGGGATATCAGCACAAATTTACACATGGAAAAGAAGCAAAGGTATTCTCTCACTTTTCTCAGGGCCCAGCCTGTTCCAGTCCTGACACCACCTTCACTGCTGCAGGGTTCTTATCCCAACACCACAAGTATCTTACAGCAGGCTGTGAGTAGGCTCACTTCCCCACAGACTTTGGTATTAGGCCCTGCCAAGCTCACAAGTTATGCTCTGCTCACACCACATCCCAGGCAGCCCAATCCACCTTGCAGGTTTGCCTGCTTGCTTCTACACTGGTGATTTCTGGGGCTAGTCTTTGATTCTTTCTCCCAGCTTTATTCTCTCAAACAGGCTTCCCTGCAAAGTCTCTGCATTTCCTATACTTGCTTACTTTCAGTCTCCTGTAGCTCTCAAACCTCCTGATCACCTGGTACAAAACTGCGCACACATCCCTGTTTATTCCTGTCCTGCTCAGGCTCGACTGCTCATCTGTCAGTCGTGGACATCAGCAGCCAGAGAACTGAGTACTCCAGTAACAGTTACACACCCTGACTATGGCTGATTCAGGAGACACTGAAAGCAAAACTAAGCTTCATCACTAACAGTTTCTTTAAAAACCCTTCTTATCCCTCAACCTCTTTTGCAAGGGAACTTGTACATTCCTCTTATACTTCAGATATGAAGTGACAGCATAGTAAAGGACATTTCGTCACAGACCTGCAGCTGCCAAAAAAGGGAGCTGCAACCAAACAGAAACTGCAGGTCTACACATCTTCGTAAAAGCTTCCACAAAGTCAGAATTGCTTGTCGAACAAATGGGAAAACATTTCATTAATGCAAAGCACAAGTTCAGGTCTGTCTACTACTTTATTGGAGTGCAAATGCTTCTCATGGAAAAGGCTTGTCTCTAATCCAAGGAAAAAAAAATTACCCACCTCACTCACAAGCGGCTGAACATTCAAAACGAGTTCCCCTACAACAGGCTCGTAGCACAGATAATCTTATCAACATTATAAAGCACCATTAGTGTTCTGAAACATAAGCACTCTCACACTGAAAGGAAGTGACTAATCAGGCAGTTATGCATTTTTAAAGTACCCAACTACTGCAAACCTACTTCCCTGCCTCCAGATTGTTTTCTGCCCAAGTAGTGCTTCTACAGCATTTTATAGAACTGTGCTGCAAAACTGATGAGCAATGTTGATTATGTTGTTACAATAAAAAAGAAGGGGGATTTACACTAGATTTTGTTGATCTAGTTTACAGCAAGGCTTCACAGACTTTTGGACAACAGAGCAAAAAGCAAGCAATTAGCAGGGCTATCAAGCATTGTTTAGCAGTTTAGATCATATGAAGCCTGCAAGTCCCCTGAAATCACACCACCAGTTACAGAAGAGAATTAAGGACAGCTTTCATAAGAGACTACCTTTACAGCAGAGCTGACTTACACCTCGACCTTTCAAACTTCTGTTTCCCTATTTGAGTACTTCACAAGCATGCACACAAAATCACATGCAATTCCACTCAGTAATTAATGTTTTCCTTCTCTAATTAGCCTATTAAAAGAGTGCATCAAACTCAGAGGTGTGCTGATATGTTCCTGACAAAATCCAGCCTTTCTGCACATTTAACGATCCTTGTACTGTCCTGCGTTCTTCAGAAAAAGCACTGCCACAATGCACGGTGCAGTACAGTCTTGATCCTTCAAAATAAAACTGACTTCAGTCAGTGTTACTCAATTACACCTTCAGCAAGAACCTAGGCACATATAAAGTAACAACAAATCCATAAGGACAACCCTGCATCACGTTCTGCAAAGCAACCTGGCCTTCACTGCCTACTGAGCTGTTCTCATTGAAACTTCCTCATTCACAGAGGCCTTCTTGAACTCTACACAACTACACTGTCCATCAAAACAGCCTTTGGCTCTCCATCACTGTGTTATTCTTTCATCACTGTTCTGCTTTAGAAGCTAAGCAGAATCTGTCAATCTAATTTGTGTGTTTTCTGCAGAAAAGTGCAAAGTTTGGGTTTAAAAAGTTGAAAAGTGGCTGCACCCTCACTTTCTCCCTCTTCTCTCCCCTCAGTGACTTGCACCTTCTTCTTCTTTCCATCTTGGACTGTTGGGAGCTGCACTGTCGCCTCTGAGAGAGAATGTTAACACTTTTGAGAATGCTATGGCTCCTCAAGTTGAAGAGAATTTATGGCAAGTGGGAAGATTTTCCAGGACCTGGAGACACTGTGAGAATTCTGAACCTTGAAGACTCATGAGGATTGAGACTGAAGCTGGATGACCACTGTGCTTTGAGAGAGAAGTAGGAACTGTCTGTTATGGACACTTGGACATTTATTCTCAGTTCACTCAGTTCACTGTAGGAGCAGTGTGATGAAAATCCACGTGTCTGTATCTACATCTTGTGGAGTTTTTCTCTGATGTGTGGTGTGCGGGAGTGAATTAAAATGTCTTGATGCCTTTCTTCCCCAAATAGAGTCAGTTGTTTCACTGCCCGCAAATTTGTAGGAGGTTTTGTCAAATTCTCCCTTTGTGTCTGATGCTTTAGCTAAAAGCTCTTGGTTGAAATACGGTCGGGGTTCTGACCCATGACGTTAGTGGCAGCCCAGGTGGGACACGTGGGGATCCACTGGACTACGCTAACACACAATACTACAATTGTCAACAGCAAATACATTCTGAAGGTAGTATTTACTTTCAATTGCCTCAAGAAGCACTTGCCTGCTTTGCTCGAAGGAGATCACTTGAGAAGACATGAGTAAATTTCACATCACTGAGAAATAAACCAGCGGCATCTGCTTGTCTGAAACCAGTTGCAGAAAGAGGCTCATCCACTCCTTGTCCTACAAAATAAAAAAACCCATCAACATTAGGACATGCAAGTTTTAGATCTTTCAGCAGCTAAGCAAGCACGGCAGCAACAAAGAGTCTACTCAGTCATAATAAAATGCTGCTTCTTCAGCAAAGCCAACCATTTGTAGAAGTCACTGGTCTTCCCTTAACTCAGTTCACACAAACGGTATGAAAAAAGGGAGTACAGGCTAGGAAGACAGAGGATTATTATTGATGATAAATATATCAATGCATCTATATGATGCATTTAAATATAAACCAGAGGCTTGCATTTCCAGAATATGAGCAGTTGTTTCAAATAATTTGTCCTTTTTAGAATGGTCACCAGGAGGCCTCCAGCAACAGGAATCCCACAACTGAAACCCTACAAACAGATTTACTGATTCTAATTAAGAAAAAAAGACAACACAACTGAGATAATATCGTTGATGCTAAAATATGTATTTTGGAAACAAACTCTCACATCAGGAGAGTCAAGTCTTGACAAATACGAAATGCTTGCTCCTCCCCATTCCTCAACAATGACAATGCCTTGAAGAAATCAGGCAACAAGGGACTCTGTTGCCTCTCAATGTACACTCTTTGCCAAAGATGCCGTTTCACAAGAATTTTACAGTTGACATAAACACAATCTGTTGTGGTGTCTTCCTCTACCCTGCTCCACCTCACACATTGGCACTAACGCTTAGGAGGATGCCCACTGACAAATAACTCTATCTGAAAAGCAGCAACCCTTTCAAAAATGTGTTTTCAGACAGAGCAGTCTGTGAATCTAGATGGGTATGAATCTCCAAGACAGCACTGAGAACTCCAGCACATTGGTAATCCAATCTGAATGAAGCAGGTGTGCTCCTGTCACAGCTCAGAGAACCTGCGGGAGAACCAAGGACTGCAGCAGAGGGACAAACCTGTAATAGATTCTGTGGCCACAAAATATTTTATTTTTGTAGGAAGCCAAAGCAGACAGTATGCAATTCTCATTAGACCCATGGCAATGACAAAACCTATCTTTTATATGCTTCCAGTAACAAAGGACAGTACACCTGAATTCCAAAACTTCAGTTCTGAGCTACTCATCTGTGACATCTCAGCCCCTACTATGCTGGTATAGAGCTTATACCTCTTGAAACACAAAGCAATGTTGACTTTCTACACTGGAGAGGGGAGATGAACCTACCACATGTTATTTGATACAGAGGTACTTCTGACTTCATTGGTACTTTGAAGAATATAAAGCAGGACAATATTCTTAACTGGCTTTATCATGAGCATAAAGCTATGTGGCAAGAGCTGTAAATTGCAATGTCAAAAAAGAGGAAGGAAAATCTGGAAGCATGACTCTCTCTCGCAGCACACAGCATTGTACAAAGTATATTTACTCCAGATAAAAGCTCAGTAGGTTCTTTGTAATTCCTTAAGCCTCTGCTGAACATACAAGTCAGCAGTCCGGTTTTAAAAGTTTTGTCTAAGGACTGCCTTCCTAGAAGGAGCTAGGATTGAGCAAGTCAAACATTTAAACAATTTAACATTTAAACAATCTTCACTTTTCATGTTTCCTTGCCCTATAGTAGGAATTTTTTTGCTCATGCTAGACTACCTTGTTAAGGTGACAGCCTTCTTCACAACATGACTTTCATCCACCCTCCGGAAGCTCCTTAACAGCTCCATTGTAGAAACAGGCACCTGGCTGGGCTTTACCAGAGATGTAGCTCTCAATTCTCCTCTAAGTCCTAGAAGTCCTTTTCCCATGCTTCATACTACTGAAATATAACACATTGCTATGGAACACTTCTAGCAACAGGTGCTCCCCATTTAGAAAAAGGAACTATTCTAATACTACTGCTGATTTACGTTCCTCATAATACTGTAGAGCTACTAACATCCTGGATTAGAAAGAAAGTCTCTTAAGATTTAAAATATTCTCACATACTAATGCTTAACAATTCAGCAGCTGGTTACAGGATTTCAAATTCTAGAGGGAAGATCAACTGTCCCTCTCTATTAAGCTACCAGAATAGCCAACACTAACCTTGTAGTATCTTGTCTTTGTTGTATCTTGTTTCTCCACTGAAAGAGACAAGAAACGGTATAAAATTAATTCACAATGATTTTACTGAATATTCAAAACCACTTTTATATTAGATACCTACAGGAGACAGCAGAGACTGAAAATGAAAAATGAGATACAGCACAGCACAGCCTCTTTTCAAAGAGGCCTTACCAAAAAAACCCCAAACCAACTAACATTTCCAAGTAGTCAGCCCTGAACACATCATCAATATTTACTAAGACAAACCTGCCTGGAGTGAAAGGAAGCAATTTCTTAATTATGCTGAATTTGTGGTAACTTTATCAATTACAACTACACTTCCATGCTGGAGACAGGGAAGTTACAAAGCAACTCTGGAGCCCTCTTAAAAAAGCTAGACTGCTGCACTTTAAAGGAAATATAATGCAAGAGCTTATCAAAGATGCTGAACTGCTGCAGTGGGTCCAAAGAAGGGCAACAAGATTGGTGAAAGGTCTGGAGAAAGAGCCTTATGAGAAGTTGGTGAGGAGCTCGGGCTATTTAATAGAGATCACAGAAAGACAGGGTTGGAAGGGACCTCCAAAGGTCATCTAGTCCAACCCCCCTGCAAAAAACCACGGATATCACGCACTCATCATCAAGGACATCAGAGGTGGGAGTTGGAATCTTCTCACAAAGAACAAGTGAGGACAAGAGAAAATGGCTTCAAGTGGCACCAGGGGAAGTTTAGATTGGACATTCAGAAAAACTCCTTTATTGAAAGGGTCATCAGGCCTTGGAACAGGCTACCCAGGGAGAGGACTGAGTCACCATCCCTGGGCATGTTTAAAAGACATGTAGATCTGGAGCTTAGGGACATGGTTTAGTGGAAGGCTTGAGACAGTTAAGTTAGTGGTTGGACAGTGTGACCTTAAAGGACTTTTCCAACCTAAATGATTCTATGATAGCAGCAGTGCACAGTGCACATCTGGAAGAAGGCCAGAGCTGTATAAAAAAAAAAAAGTAGAATGACCAGCATCTTTTTCAGGAATTAGAATATTCTACTTTGAAAACCATAATATACGTTGTTTCACAAGATAAGCTACTAAAACCATGCACAGATTTAGGAGAGAAAAATTTAACAAGCTTTCCTGCACAGAAGCAACAGTTGAATTATTCAGCTTCACTCCTTGCCCATCCTGCTGGTAATCATCTTGAGGAGGAGCAGAACACGCACTTTTCCAAGTAGCACTAAGATAGCACAGTGTCCACAAGCACAGCCTGAGGGATGAACTCTCATCCGTCTGCTGGTAAATGAACTGGGAATTTTCTGAACAGTCTGCAAGAGTCCCACGTGAAGGTTTCAAGTTATAGAATCATAGAATCATTAGGGATTGGAAGGGACCCCGAAAGATCATCTAGTCCAATCCCCCTGCCACAGCA
>JAOXOE010028331.1:0-16339 GCA_028565055.1 Phoeniculus purpureus | reverse complement strand
GCATCAGGAAATTGTCACCAATGCACTGGAGGAACGTCCTGGACTGTGGGTGGCTGGCTGAGTAGGTCTTCCAGCAATATACGGGTAGTTAAAATACCCCATAAGAAGCCCAAAACAGAAAACAGTGTATGAGTTTCAGCCTCATCAGCACTGAGTCAGATCAGATAAATTTAAAAAAATTTAAAAATCAAGATTTTAAAGAAGGATGGTATTTAGTTGAGAAGTGGCATGTAAATGGCATGTAAATTCTTCCTGTATTATTATTATTACTAGTGTAATGACTTCAAAACATCCCTAGGAATTTAGAATTAAATATGTGGACAACCAGACAACTAATTGATTTGTTTAAACATATGTTCATGTTTCTAATTCCTCTTCCATAAAAAAATAGTTTAATTCACTTAGGAAATGGTCCCTTGATCGCTATTCCCTTGACTTTCACAGAGTGTTTCATGGTTGAACCTTGTTTATACTGATTCAGTAGATATATCTTAGAATCATAGAATCATTAGGGATCAGAAGGGACCTTGAAAGATCATCTAGTACAATCCCCCTGAGACAGCAGGATCACCCAGACCCTGTTGCAGAGGAACATATCCAGGTGGATCTTAAAAATGTCTGGACAAGTAGGCTCCACAATCCCTCAGGCAGCCTGTTCCAGTGCTCCATCTCCCTCACTGCGAAGTTCCTTCTGATATTTATATGCTCCCACTTGAACTCATTGCCCCTTGTCCTATCACCAGATGACATTGAGAAGAGCCTGTTTCCATCCTCCTGACACCCACCCCTCACATATTTATAGATGTGAATGAGGCACCCCTCAGTCTCCTCTTCTCCAAGCTAAAGAGAATGAGCTCCTCAGCCTTTTCTCATAAGGCAGATGTTCCTCTTCCTTCAACATCTTTGTTTCTCTACGCTGGACACCCTCCAGCAGCTCCATGTCCATCTTGAACTGAGGGGCTCAGAATTGGACACAATACTCCAGATGTGGTCTCACTAGTGCAGAGTAGAGGGGAAGAAGAACCTCTCGATCCGCTAACCACCCCCCTTCATGTATATCATTCATTGAAAAGACAAAAGTTTTGTGCAACTGGTGTTGATGAATGCCTTTACCATAGTGGTGTAAATGTGATGATTACAACATGTTAGTGGTAAACTGAGATATTTAGAGCAGTACAGATAGAACCCTACCTGAAAACTAAAGAGTGTGTTATTACTTTCTTAGCTGTGTTTTCATGCGTGTCAGTTGTAGTATAGGTACTACTCAGATGAGTCTCCGAGGTATGTCAGAGAGGGAAGTAGTTCATATTGAGTGCTGAATTTGGAGGTAACCTGAGTTGATCTAGAAATGTTCTCATTTTTTTAACTCTCAGAATTTTATTATACAAGGATTAGAAAGCTGATTAAAAAAGATTGGAAACCTTCAACTGATCACCACTTTTGAAGATAATACTGAGACAGTAGTTAGATTAATCTGTACTTTAAATATATAGAAACAATAGACACAGATTGTAAAGAGGAATTAATTCAAGTCAAAACTATCAGAAGAGATTTTTCTGTTGTCCTTAAAATGTGCTTAAACATGTGCTTAAAACCAAAACCAAACCAACACCCTTACACCAAAGTAAAACATGTACAACCCCCAAATCTCTCTTTATAAATTAAATTGCCAATCCAATCTTGCCAGAGATAGTGTCATATATTTTATCTTCAACATTTTATCTGCTGGTGAAAAAGTGTGCCTGGTTATGTTCTAAAACTGATCTGAACAACTTGACATATTTTGTGTTCTAATATATGTCTAATTTACTCATTTTTATCAATGAAAGCTTTGTATTGTTTTTTGAATGATACAACATGCTTTTCAGAGTAAGTGCCAGCTGAATAGAATGGAGAAGTATAATTAAATATATAGCTATCTATATTCTTAACCAGTTAATTTTCTTAATAAAAAAAATAACTCTGAGAAGGCAGCAAGTTTTAGAATCACAACTCATTAAAAAGCTGAGACTAAACCATAAAAAAACAGAAAAAGCAACAGAAAAAATGAAAAGCCAAAATCTTTTAGCTAGGTGAAGTTCCTTATAGATTCACAGAACTTTACTCTTTACTGAAAGTATTCACTCTTCAATGTCTTTCTGCTGAAATTCCTTCAGGAATCTGCAAGGTTTTGCTGAATTAAAGAGTGTTATACTTACAGAAAGTCATGAAAAGCATAGAAGAAATAGTATTTTAGAGCAGTGCTTACTGGAATCCTGCATAATTTAGAAATAGAGAAGATAATCAGAGTAATGAAGAAGCTTATGTTTCCGAGGGTGAATGTCTCAGAAACAATTACTTAAGTGATTTATTTATTCAAAAGAGTACCCAAACCTATGAGATTATTTCTTCAGTGTGTTGTCAGTATTTCTATCACTATATTCTGCAGTAACTGACATGTACCCATTAAATTCATGTAAGGATGCCCTGAGATGTACAGTCACATTTAAGGCGCGCTACAATGATCTGGCATGCATTAACAGAAATTTCATTATTTTGCTATCTGACAGAAATTACAAGTTGAAGTACAGTTTGATAAAAATTCTATTTTTTTGTTAAATATCTCTCGGGCAGAGGATTTGAGCTGTCATTCTTTATATGTGTATTTTGGGGAAGTTGCTGTTATACATTTCCTTTTCTCTCTTAGAAAGAGAACGGAAGATTGTGGCAATAAATGCAATATATATATACATATTTCAGATATCTCTATATAAAATCTTACTCTTTTGACACTTAGAAAAAGATTTGTTAATATCATATTAGAATTTCTCCATCAAATGTAGTTTTCAACCATTTCACCTCACAGTTTGGTTTCTATTTACCTTGTTAATCTTATGGTGTGGGCAGCTGCGCTACAACTCAATGAAAACTGCATAATTAACAGGAATCCTACTATTTACAAGACATAAATACAGCCAACTGAAAAAGGGAGAATGATGTGGTAGGCATGCCACTTAGCACTAAACCTGTCACTCAGCTTAATGATGTGTTACAGAGCAGTTGGCCACCCATCATTTTAAAGCAGACATACGCTGAAATAACTAGAAGCATAACATACAGTTGCAAGAGAACAAAACTACTAGGAGTGGGAGATGTTGTAGCTCTTGAAATCTGAAGTTGTCTGATTACAGCATTTAGACATATTTGAAAGAGAAATGTTGCACATAAGATGAGTTAGGCTGATCAGAGATCAAGTATCCAGAAACCACAGATGCTGAGTGCATAAAAATGAGAAGGAGAACATGTACTAATTATGAAACAAGATAATCAGGTAGAAGAGGCCGAAGAAAAGCCTGCTTCATTGCTTGTAAGTGATTTGTAATTTAAATTTCTGCAAACTTTTATGTATGTGCTTAATGCTACAATAGTTCATGGTCTGACTCACCTGAAGTGCAGCACTATTCCTTTTGAATCCATAGAATAGAAGCCCAGCCCTACTATCAATACTGGCAAAAAGATTTTACATTACTTAGCTTTTCAAAACTATTGCATTATTTCAAATTTATTTCCTCTTTGAGAGGAAAGCAAGATACCATGCCTGAGGATGCAGTTGTGCACAGAATCGCAGAATGTTAGGGATTGGAAGGGACCTGAAAGATTTTTTCCTTATCAGAGCAGGATCACCTAGATCAAATTGAACAGGAAAGAACATGTCCAGGTGGGTTTTAAACATCTCCAGAGAAGGAGACTCCACAACAGCCTGTTCCAGTGCTAGAGGTTGTTTTATGTAGCAGGTGAACAATTTACAATTTAGCTTAAAAATTCCAAGACATTTTAGCAGCTGCTGCAAAACTTGGACACAGCTATGGGAGAATCTGCTCAGCTTTAGTGGCAAGCAACTAACTCTAAACCCTAAAATATTTATAAAAATGTATCCTGCTTTTGTTGGGACAGAATCATAGTCGTGCCGTGCTCTGCAGACCAGTAGCAGTTTCAAGTTGGCCAAGGCATCTGATCTGAATTGACTCACAGGTATATCCCAGACCATAAATATCACACCCATTGTAACAAGGTAAGTTTGTGGAGGGAAAGTGAACTGGAAACCTTAGTGTCCCTGTTTGAGCTTCTCCTTAAGACAGCTTTCCTATTTGTTGTGAAACTGGTATATTTGCTGGGCTGAGTATAACTTTTTATGGTTTATAATTGCATTGGTATTGATTTGGTTGTTTCATGAAATCTGCTTTTGGTTTGACCTATGCATCATCTTTTTCCAATCTCCTTCTTGGCTGGGGTGATTTCATAAAGCAACTGCTTCATAGAGCAACTGCTATGTTTAGTGCTGGAAACAGGCTAAATATAGACAAGATGTTCTATTGAAGCATATTGGAAAAAATCAGGAATTTTGCGTGATACTTTACCTTTTTGTTAAAAAAACACCAGCTTTTAAATAAGACTACCATCATAATAAGAGAATCATGGACTTTTTGAGGTTGCAAGTGATCTCTGGAGGTCATCTTGTCCAACTTTCCCAATTAAACAAAGTTTCCTCGAGCAGCTTGCCCAGAACTGTGTTCAGACGGCTTTTGAATAGCTTCAAGGATCAGGATCATGACTGCTACTTTTCTGGGCAATGTTTGGCAGGGCTAAGTCACTGTCACCTTCAAAAATACATTTTGTTATGTTTATATGAACTGTTCTGTGTTTTGGTTGGTGTCCACTGCCTGTTGTCCTGTCACCAGGCATCACTGAAAGGAGCCTGGGTCTGTCTGTCTTCCATGAATTCTGCCTTCAGATAATTTGTACACATTGAAGAGATTTTCTTCTCCAGTCTAAACAGTTCTTCAGTCTTTCCTCATACATGAGATGTTCTAGTGCCTTAATCATCTTAGTCATCCTTCGCTGATCTTTTGTCAGTAGCTCTGTGTCTATTTTGTACTGGGAAGCACAGAAAAGGACACAGTACTCCAGCACTCTCACCAGTGCTCATTAAAGAGATAGGACAATTTCTCTTGATCTGGCAACATGATTTGATGCATCCAAGGATGTTACTGGCCTTCTCTGACACAAAGGCACATTGTGGCCTTGTGTTCCACATAAGGCCACGAGGACTCCCATGGTATTTTCTGCCAAACTGCTTTCCAGATAGTGAGACCACAGCATGGACTGATGCATGGGGTTATTTATCCACAGGTACAGGTCTTTTCACTTTTCCTTGTTAAACCACTTGAAGTTCCTGATAGCCCATTTCTCTGGACACAGCCATGTGACCTATCAGCAATTCCTCTTGGTTTTGTATTAAATCCAAACCTGCAGAGTGGACTGTAGGGGGGGCGATTAGAAAATACAACATCATTTGACACTGGAAGTGTTACTCTTAGACCTTGCAGGAGACAGTTAGAAGTATAAGACATGAGCACTTAGAGATAGATAAGCATTTGGATGTCTAAGCACAAGATGTTAGTGCTAGAAGTAGAACCAGGCAAGCAGGTAAGATAGGAGGCTGAAGTGAATTATTGTGTTTGCTCTTGAAGGCCATTTTGTTAATTGCTTGTAGTGAGAGAAAACAGAACTAACCAACCATGTAACTTTCGAATATGGTAAGACAAAGATCATTGGTAGAATGTAGCTATTGATGAATATTGTAAGGTATATAAACCCAGTTATTTTGCAGAATAAATGTCTTCTGACTAATGATTTCTCGTATCTGAGCATGGTCAGTCTATCCACCTTCATAATTGCTATAGTGGGCAGACTGACATGACATACAAGTAATTACTGAAGATGTTAAATAATACTACACCTAGATTTGATCTCTGACATATACCAACAGTTGCTGGTCTCAAGATAGACTTTGCTTATCATAGCTCTGGGCCTGGCCATTTGACCAATTTTCAGTTCACCCCGTGAACAGGTTTCTTTTCTTTGTCATATAGTCACTTGTCATAATTATCTAGAGAAAATTTTAATTGGTTATTTGTGTCTATTTCCAAATGGCACACACCTGAATTTAGTGACTTATGGTAATGAGTTAATAATCAAGGGGAAAGGGTATAAAGTATAGAGCTATAGTGGGAAAATAAAATAAAATTGGGAGATCTAGAATGCTAGAGCTGTTAAGATGAGTATATGGAAGGTAAAAACATGCTTAAGAGCTTTGTAGCTATCCATATTTTATCTATTAATGCGCAGTTCAAAATCTGCAGTGTACTGTTTTCAGAAATACCCCTCATGAGATAAGTACTTCTGATAACATTAGAGGTTGCTTAAAATTAGTATAAAATTATTCTCAGCCTTTGCTTGCCAATCTGGAAGAACCACTCAGAATCACAGAATGTTCATTGAGGAACTATGCCATGATTCTATTTTGAGACTTTTGACATGAATATTTGTTCCCTGGTGTACATCTTTGGCTTTTACACAAGACATTCCAAAAAGCAGTGTAAATTATTACAGAATAATGTTTTAAACTTTTATTAATGCTCACAAAGAATTTGTCCTATATACAAGAAGTGAGTTATGTGGAAAAGGCATTAAAGCTACTCCAATTCTGATGACGGTTTCCAATATTAAATTAACAGTGATTTTTTACCTATTACTTTTGAAGTAGCTTAGTCTAATTATTTTTGTTGTTCTGGTTTGCTTGTTTTCCATCCCTTATAATCATTGAAAGTAATTTTTTCTACATTCTTTTTAAATTTATATATTGTCAAAGTTTTTCTTGAATGCAATATCTCCTTTCCATGAACTAGAAAAAAGTGAAGAGTATCATAGAACCATCACAGAATCATAGAATCATTAGGGATTGGAAGGGACCTAGAAAGATCATCTAGTTCAATCCCCCTGCCACAGAAGGATCACCTAGACCAAGATGAACAGGAACATATCTGGGCGGGTTTTAAACGTCTCCAGAGGTGGAGACTCCACACCTGTCCTGGCCAGCCTGTTCCAGTGCTCCATTTCCCTCACTGTGAAGAAGTTCCTTTGATAATTATATGGAACCTCATATATTCCACCTTGCACCCATTGCCCCTTTTTCTATCACCAGATGACACTGAGAAGAGCCTTGCTCCATCCTCCTGAAACCCACCCCTCAGTCTCCTCCAAGCTGGAGTAAAATGGTTTCTAAACAAAGCTTAATTCCACTGAGGTCAAGTTTATGCTGCATAATCTCCACCATCTTGCTATATGAAGTAAGCCATAAGAAAGACTATAAGTCCACAATCAGTTTAACTTGGAACATGAAAAATGAATAGATGGTACTTATAATGGAAAAATACATGTATAATCAAAAGACAAATATTACCTGAAGATATGTTCATGTTCACTTTCTTTAATTTTCTGATAGATGGTCCTAACCAGTAAAAAATACCCTGAAACTCATCAGTGTTTTGCTTTAGAATTTATCCTCTCTTTTCATTAATTAAATATTTTGGTTATGTAGTCTGGCATAAGCTGCCGCTCCATTTTTTAGCTTAGTAAAACTTCATTATTTCTTCAGTTTCACTACATGCCAGGTAACTTCTGAGCATAGTAACGTAAAATATTAGAATGTGATAGTTTCGTTCAGACACAAAACTAAAATCCTAAATCACTGAGAATTAATCCTCGATCAGTTCCCAGTGTGAGTAGGAAACACATTATTTCTTTGTGATGTTGGCTTGGAAAAGTAATTTGGAATAATAATTCATAGGAATAGAATAATCCCTAGGACAAAATCCCCTAATAAATCTTTAGATAATGTCTACCTCCTGGTCATCTGTGTATTTTATTCTGATTACAGCCATAACTGGAGGAGTTCTAGGTGTAACATCCAACTGTATAGTAAGTGAACCGGTAAATCTTGTCTTCTAGATGTGATCATTCCAATTAGAAACATCACAAGCAGGAAAAGTGATCAAAAAGTGATCAAATTTCTATAAATTGTTGTTTGCTTCATCCTCATCTTCTTTCTCTGTTTTACCATCATTAAAGTTTAGAGAGCAGTTTTATTAACAATGTTCTTATGCTTGTCCAGCCTTTTTGGTTTCCATTAACTGTGTCTGCCTGTTCATTTTAAGTTGTCAATGGCAAAGACAGGGGAAAGCTAATCCAAAAATGTAAAATAGTTGACTTCAATGAAGCAAGAAGCAAAGGAATGTCCTCCATTATATTCCTCAGACTACTCATCTACTTGATCAGCAAGTCACCAGAAACAACATATATCGGAGGCGGCATGACCTTCTTCACCAGCAGTGGGTGACATTGTGCACTGGAACCGTGTGCAATTGCAACAAGGCATGTTAGCAGAAGCATTACACAAGGAGTAAAAAGAGAATGTGGAGGCAGCACTTACAGGCTGAAGCTCCAAACATGAAAGAATTAAAACAAATACAACACAGGCAAGACAGTGTTAAAAGTCCTGTTTTTCTTGACAGCTTCATTTCACTGTTTTTTGAAAAAACAAACCTCTCAGCAAAAAAGATGGAAATTTGTCCTTAAAGCACCATTAATGATACCTGCTAGGGCAGAGGTAAGTACTCCAGGAGTGCAGGAACCTAATCTGTTTCACAGATTTAAGTGCTAGAGTTTTCTTCTTTAGACTATTAATTTGTCATTATTCAGAGACCTTTCGTAAAGATCGGAAAAAGAGTCGGTAAAGTAGTATCTTATCGTCACACTGCACTCAGAATATGTTGCTTTCCTTAAACTACATTGCAGTCCTGATGGGATTTAAAGGTACATGGCCCATTTTATTGCTAAGAACTAGAAGTGAAGAAGTCTGTGAGTCTATAGCTTCTAGGTATACTTTGGAAAACGTAACTAATGTTTCATTTTATTTTATAGTGTTGAATTTGACGAGGCCAGAAAGATGGAAGTAGATATTTACTCATCAGTGTGATTATTGACTGTGGGCTCAAATGAAAACATGTTTTCCTGATTTCTTCATCTCTCCCCAGTTCCACATCATAAATATTCTGATTCAATGCATCCAAACTAAACAGTTTGATTCAAGCCCTTTAAAAAATCAATAGCATTTTTAAAATTTTTTATTGTCAGGTTTCTTCAGGATGCACGTACTTGATAAAACAGACTTCTCTCCCAGAAATCAATCAATAACAACAAAACTCCACACTCTGCTGGGCTTCATTCTTTGTTGATAACTTATTTCTCTGTTTACTTTATGCCCTTGATATAGGGCCTTGAGCAGGACTGATTGGATCTTTGATGGACCAGGGCCCTAATGTACCAGAAAGGACAACCTTGGAGTTGTTTTTCACCCCTGTAATGGCTTGGAAGATAGTACTGAACAGATAAACATATAATATTAAAAAAAAGAATGCCTCCACGTGAGGTTACTTCATGTAGTTAGATCATTCCTCCTGGATATGTGACTATCATTTGTTAACTGTAATTTTTGGTTGAAGTAATGTTTCATGTGCAAGTCTACAGCTGAAATTAATGAGTACTGTAACAGGATAAGAAAACGTTGCCTCTGTTTCTGTAACATCAAAAAGGGAAGCTCCTGAGGGAGAATGTACCTCTGCAGAAAGGAGCTACACCATTATTTCAGACTTCTTTCTGGAGCAAGGAGAAATGGTCTTGGCACCTGCAGAAGCTTTGCACTGGGTAATGGAGGTATGGAAGAAGGTGATTAGGCCACACAACATCAGAGATGCTGAAAAAGAGACAAACCAGATCAACCCTTGATCCTGCAGTTAAAGAAATTTGAACTCCCACTGCACCAAGGAGAAGCAGGAATTTGTAATTTTTCTGTCTGGACATAGTGATGTTGAATCTGGTGAAGCCTGGGAGCTTGTGAGCTTCAGCATCAGGGTGACAGGTCCTGCTGAGCTTGCAGATCTGTTCTGCAGAGTAGGTTCTGAGCACTGACTACAATCAAAGATTTGGAGTTCTCTGCAGCAAAATCTTCAAGCTGGCTGTGCCCATATCCTGTGGCAGGGCAGGTAGGATGGAAAAGGAACGGTAGTTGCAAGCTCTCTGCTGCTGGGGCAGAGGCAGCTCTGCCAGCCCAACCTGTCACCTATCAAGGTTTGCTGCTTGCCAGGTGCTTAGGTGCTGGATAATATGTGCAGGCAGCACATATTGAGACTGGCAGCGCAATCCTCAGACTATTACCCCCAGCTGCTCTCCCATATGGGCACAATGGATATAGACAAGGGAGACTGGGAGCATATCAAGAACAGGTACATGTCTCAGAGGATGTTGGAAAATGACTGGTAGCCAGGTGGAGTCTTTTGTGTCCTGCTGGTGAAAGACATAGCCTGGAGTAGCCAAAGAATCCCGCAGACCAACAAATGGTTATGCAGCTGATATGAGCAACAGATACTTAGCCTTTAAAACTGTAGGACCTTGTCAAAATTTTAAGAACTACTATGATGTCCTAATGGCAGCTGACCTGTTGCACATATATAATGACAGCAGATTCTGAACTGTAACTGCAAATTTCCTTTTGCACCCATGATACAGTTTGATTTATTACCATTTCAAACCTTCTATGCAAATTGTTCTCCTTAACAACTGGATTTCACATAGACATAAGATTAAAAGCTGATAAAATATTCATAATGTAATACACATTAATGGTAAAATGAGAGTAGCTTTCAAAATTGTGCCCTCACTTGCTTGTTGCCAGAATCCACCACCACCACACAAATATTATAGATATAGCAAGAAACAAAGCTTGTTGATTTCCTGTATAACATGCAGCCACAGAACAGGTAGGAACTAGCCTTGCTCTCAGCTTTACAAATTGCCATTCATTTGTCGGCTCACTACCTGTGTGGCAGGAATACTTACTTGGTATCATGTATACTAGTAGAAAATCCATACATTCAATGCCAAAAGAAGCTGAGCATTAATTGTGTCCCAGAAAGGGAATGAATGCAACTTGTTTTAGAGTTGCTTATAGCTCTCCTAACTTGTTCCTCTTTTGGAATCCGAACTTTCTCTCA
Source organism: Phoeniculus purpureus (assembly GCA_028565055.1). NCBI lineage: Eukaryota > Metazoa > Chordata > Aves > Bucerotiformes > Phoeniculidae > Phoeniculus > Phoeniculus purpureus. The sequence goes on along the minus strand of JAOXOE010028331.1, from coordinate 5,408 downwards.
GAACACACCTCAGAGGAGCATGTTCCTGCCTGCTTCCCTGTAAGGCAAACGTTACTAAGTCAGCTTGTTCTCTCTTGCCTATACGTAATGAGTCTATTATTACTTGTTCATGTTGTTATGCAGTATTCATAATATATGAGAAGACCTTGGTGAGCTGTGATGACTGAATACATCAAATATTTAGCGATCGTTGTGTATGATTGAATAATGCAAGATTAAATAAATGCTGTGTCTTGTGGAAGTCTCAGGAGTTGCACAGTGTCCATAATGCATCACTTTTCTAAGGTTGCATTTTTCACCCAAAAGCCACTCTGGCTATCTGGGGTTCTCATAAATATACTGGATGTGTTCTGATTTATATTCCAGCAAAATACAGAACCACTCACATGAATAATTCCAGATTCTCTCATTTCATAGGTAATCTGTGCACATAAGTGAGATCAGATTTGAGTGACTTAGAAGCCTTGAGTCCTGCACTAGGAGCATAAATGCAAGCACAGAAGCAAAGTGAGATTGTGTTGACCACCACAAAGTGAGATTGCTTGAGCACCAAGCACATGAACATATGCATACCATGAACAAGTTATATTTAAGGAAAAAAAAGCATACAAACAAACCTAATAAAATAATACTTACAAGTTCCAAAGTCAGCATAGGAACACTTTGCCTCCTTTTTTTTTCTGCCAATGAATCTCCAGGAATGCATAAGATCATTGGATTTCTCTTAATTTGGAATTCATAAATATAATGTCAATTAACCACTTCATATGTGGAAAATACTTGTTATCACACTATACCAGGTTGCTCAAAACTCAGTCCAACCTGGTCTTCAGCATATCCAGTGATGGAGCATCCACAACGTCCTCTGTCAACCAGGTCCAGTGTCTCACCACACTCACAGCAAAGAACTTCCTCCTGATATCTAATTCAAATCCACTCTGTTACAGTTTGAAGTCATTACTTCTCGGCCCATCACTTCAAAATGTGGCAAGTCCCAGTCCTCCACATCTTGGGGGCTCCAGACCTGGATGCAGTACTTCAAGTGGGGGTCTTGCAAGAGTCGAGTTAGAGGTGGAGAATCACCTCCCTTGACCTGCTAGCCATGCTTCCTTTGATACAGTACAGAATGTGGTTTGCTTTATAATTTGCACTCTCACACTGCTGTCTCATGTTGAGCTTTTCATCAACCAGCACACCCAAGTTTTTCTCCACAAGGCTGCATTCAAGTAATACTCCGCCCAAACTGTATTTGTCCTTGCATTGCCCTGACCCAGATGTAGAATCTTGCACTTGGCCTTGTTGAATGTCATGAGGTTGACCTGGGCCCTCCTCTTAAGCCTTTCAATGCCCCTATGGATGGTATTGTACTCAATTCCACTGTCCATGTTACTGACAAAGATGTTAAACAGCACCAGTTTCATTATTGATTGATCCCTAAGGAGCACCACTCATCAGTGGTCTCCACTTGGGTATTGAGCCATTGATTGCAACCTTTTGAGTGCAATCATGTAGACACCCTTTGAACTGAATGCTCAGTCCTTCAAATCATCATCTTTACAATTTAGAGACAAGATTGTCATCCAGGACAATGTCAAATTCTTTGCACAAGTCCAGGTAGACATCAGTTGCTTTTTTTTAACCATTAACACTATAACTCCATTGTAAAAGGTCACTATAATTTTTTTAAATATCTGAAATTTCCAGACTCAAGAAAGAACAAAACTAGTATTACAAACAATATTTTAAAACTCTGTGATTAAAATGTTTTCTTATGTATGTTTCAAATTCACAGATTTTAACCTGTTCTTTTTTCTTAACTTCCTCTCCTCCTGACACTCCAGAGTAAAAAACATGATGTACATTGCAAAAGCATTCCAAGCTGAATACCAAGATTCAGGTGAGGTGCTCTACTTCCATTCATAAATCACCTGAAGACTGCTCCTGTGTCAGCAGAATTCTGCAATTGAATTACATAGTTCCACTCAATCAAGGATCATTTATATTACATTATAAGCTGACAGAACTTACTCTGCGATAAGGCTGAACCACGAGATCTATATAGCACTGCTTTTCAGAAGGTTATGTCTCAATAACTACAGCTTGCATTTAGTGAAAATTGTGCATAATCAATTATCAGGGGTAGCTCCATAAAATTGTCTGCTTCACTTATAGAATAGATCATTCTTCATTTATACTCACATTCAAGGATTTATTTCTCTAATAAATTTGGCACTAATATGGCAATTAGTTTTTGGGAAACATACAATCCTTCTTGAATGATCCAAAAGTTCCAAAACACCTAGTTAATGTTTTAATTAAGAATAAACCACATAGACAATGTAAGGAACAGGAACAACTCCATATATACTGTAATGATGCCGCTATTATTTATGTTAATGACTTCCTCACAAACATATTCCTGTTTGACATCTCTCCTTGAGCTTGAATTTTTTTTATCCCTGTCTCTATAATTTTTTGCAGTTATTACTTTCAGTGTCCTGTATTTGAAATTTAGAATCTACTAAACCTGATATAAACAAATTTTAAATCTAAACAGACAAACTGCTTTTATACAGATTTACTAATTCTGTCAAGAAACCTTACATGTCATGCACTTAGATGTGCTTTTAAATCAGTATTTCTTGTGCCTCTCAAAATCAGTATTTTTTCTGTAGTATGGAGTTAACTACATACTTAGTTAAACAGGCAAATTAAACAGTGAAATATTCAAAATAAAACACATCTACCCACTCCCATTAAAAGGTTTCACATTGAATTATGAAATATCAGTAACTTGTCCAATCCCTTCACTATTGTCATTTTCCTAAACTCTGTCTCCCTGCATTCTGAATCCCATCTCTGTACCTTTACATTTTGCAAAAATGTAGTGTTTTACTCCTATATGAAGGAAAGTTAACTAATAAGCTTAAAATTATACAACAGAAAAACCTCTACTACATTCCTTAGTGTTCTGAGTAAGACAGCTGACAACAACAGCCAGTTCCTCATACTCCTCAAAATAGGCGTGTGGTGGGGTTTTTCCCCTAGCCTCTTATTTCTAATTTTCTTTATTCTTATTTCTTCTTTTCTTTACAATGTGTTGAACTTACAGCACAACAAAAAACACATGAACATATGAATATAGTGATGAGGCTAAGCAATAAATGTAAGTCTATAAATAGCTGCTTGGCAATGAACACACTGACTTAGACAATGAAATCAAGAGTCTTCTGGTGAAAACGGTGTGTTATAGTCAGAGATTCTCATTAAATATGTAAGTGCAGAAATGGTACAAAGACAAATCTGAAACCAAGACATCTTACTTCTAAGTGTTCAAGATCTTCAAGATGTTTTACAATATTTATAATAGACTCATAATATACCTTGCATTGGAAGAGAACAACCAGAGTCATTGAGTCCAGCTCACTGTACCTCACAGAACTACCTAAAATGAAGACATACAACTAAGAGTATTATCTAGCTACAAACACCTACATTTAAAGTTATAGTAAATAATGTCAGATAACATAATAAAAATAGGCAAAAGTCCTAGCATATCTTGGGAAATTAACCCTTCTCTTGACTAATATATAGGTTGAACCGCAGTTCAGGAAAGTGCTCTTGATAATGAAAAACACTGAGAAGCTTGAAAAAATTAGATAAGCCATTTTGTTTTATTGGCACAAGATCATAGTTCCAAGAAGACAAATTGTTGTGGTTTGACTGTGGTGGGCTTTTAGTAGTCTGTGAGGGGGTTGCCAGCACAAGGCCAATGAGAAACTTCGCAAGAGGTTCCCTAAGCTCTGAGATCGGCCTACCTTTTTCAGGTTGAACCAGGTAGCACCTCTGTGAATAAACTGGTTTTGAGGGGAATATTCCAGCAAGTTACCCTTTTTTTCATGTTTGCTTTGAGCTTTTTGTTTGGATAGAGAGAAGCAGTCATGTGGTCACAAAGGTCTGTGAGGAGGGAAAACAGACCAAAGCAGGTATTATACTATTGGTTTGTGGTGAAAGGACACAACCTCAGAGATTAGCAGAGAGAAAAATTCCTTGAAAAGGTATGGTGAAGTGTATAGTGGAAGAAAGTCTGGTCTGTAGCCTGTGGAACATTACACACTGGATCAGGGAGTGGCACTTAAAGAAGCCATGGTTCCTGAGGAATTAATGCTGGAGGAATTCAATCCTGGAGCAACTATCTGTGGGAGACATCCTAGGCTAGCCAGAGAAGTGCTTGGAGAATTTGCTTCCTGGGAATGGGAAAGGATACCACATAACCACATGGAAGGACTGCCAGTGTTCCTCTATCCCTAAGGAGAAAAAGGTTTCAGATCTGAGTCTGGGAACTTGTAGTTAATAGCTGTTTGGATCTCTCTCTGTATTTGATGATGGGTTTTTGTCTTTATTTAAGTTAAATTTTGTGTGTTTTCTTCCTAGGTTGAATCTGTATTTTGCCTGTTAACCACAAGGAGTGAGTAAGCCCTCCCTGTCTTTTCCTTTTTCTCTCTTTAATTAAAATTAGAGAGACTTTGTCCCAGGACTAGCAAGCCTTGGCCAACCAGTGACACAAATGATTCATATATGCAGACAACTGAACTGCATAGCAAATTAACATATTTAAAGCTTTATTTTCTCTGAGTTCAGAAGCAGTAGTCAAAGTGCAGCTTATTTATTATTTATTCTGAGGGATTCTTTTTGTTGTGTTGGTTTATTTTGTCTTCAAAACGGGGTTGAGTTTAAGGGACATTATTGTGTCTTGTTGGTCTAGTTTACTACTTGTGTAGGTGTTAATAAGATACTTCTTCACAACAGCATTCACAAAGGATAGCTTAGGCTCCTAAAGGGCTACTCTTGACTTGGTGAACAGCTGAAACACATAGAAATTAGCCAGGAAGTTTGTTTTTCTGTACTGTCCAATGAGAAGTAGGTCAAAACCTCAACAATTCTGAATGACATCAAATACATTATGCAGACTTCAGAAGCCATTGCAAGATTTTCCACAGAACACTATGGAAGGGTACAGAATAGGGAAGACTATTACTGCAGCCTCAAAATTACTCAACCTCTCACTAACTCCATGTAACAGACAGTAATAGACCTGAAAAGGAACTTGGGAGAAAAAGTTCTATCCTACTAGTCCAGGTTTTGTCCTTAAAAGAGTAAAATCATCTGCGTTTACTTGCACAAATGAAAAAGGGAAAATATGATCATCATACTTGTAATGGAATTTAAGGTCTACAAGTGAAAAAGTCTGTTTAGGATTTATCAAGCTTTTCCACAAACAGCAAAAGTGGCCTGCTCCATAAGAGTCAGACAGACAACACACTGACAACTTGTGGTGGGTTCAAGACCACAATTTAAGATAAGGGAAAAGGAAAACAAAGCAGTCAGGTCTCAATGAGATCTCGGAT
>JAOXOE010028330.1:0-16345 GCA_028565055.1 Phoeniculus purpureus | reverse complement strand
TTCACGGTGAGGGTGACAGAGCACTGGAAGGGGCTGCCCAGGGGGGTTGTGGAGTCTCCTTCTCTGGAGACGTTTAAGACCCTCCTGGACTTGTTCCTGTGCGACTTGGTGTAGGTGATGCTGCTGTGGCAGGGGGATTGGACCGGGTGATCTTTCGAGGTCCCTTCCAACCCCTAATGATTCTGTGATCCTATGATTACTTAAAAAAAGCTCCAACAACCATCCTCCCCAAGTACAGGATTTTCTCCCCCGGCTTGATCTCTGCCTCACTCGTGAATCCTCGTTTTTTCCCTCACTGTATTTTTTCTGTCTACTTTCTATTAACATGAGGAGTTTGTAGGCGGCGTGGCAAGACCTTTTCTTCCTTAGGTGTCTCAATTTGTATTGCAAGTCAGCTTGCAAAATGCGGTGCAGAAACACCCTCCTGTTTTCTGCTTAGGTTATATCTGTCTCTCGCTGTGCTGACCCCCTGACCAAATAATATCCCCAGCCACTTAGATATCCTCATTATAACCATTAGGTTAAGGGCTGAGGATCAAGTGTATGTGCTGCACCGCAACTTCCTAATCACAATGGAGAGCTCAGGTTAGTACTTTCATTCTTGTTTCCATTTTTTTTAATAACTAGCAATTCAGTCTCTTGGATGAGGTGGTTAATTGGTTCTTTATTGCCTCAGTAAAGCTTTTGGGTTTTAGTTTTTCTTTGTGAAAACCTCTTATCCTTTATTTTTAGTGTTATCTCTTGTCGTGCAGAGAAAATGTGCAAAAAGCCTACAAAATGTGTTTGTGTGGTTTTTTTTTCTTTGGGTGGAGATTTAAATCTAGAAGTCATTTCTCTGGTGCAGTGAAAGCTCCCAAACCCTGGGCAAATTAGTCTGAAACTCCAGCTGAGCTCTGAGTCATGGCTGTGAGTCCTAAGGTGAGGAGAGGGGCCACTGGGGGTTATGTGAGGGGGTCAAACTTAAGGAGAAATCCATTTGGAGCTTTGCATTTGTTTTGCCTGCTGGTTTCAAGGACTTCACAGCCACGGAGGCTAGAAGCTTGTAATTATCCCTCAGCACAATTACTGTGCCACAGCAGCTCAAACCTAGAGTATTTTTAGAGCCTTTTTTTCCCCCAAGACAGGGAAATCATGAGGATGTGGGAATACTGAATTAGACACCTGAACTTTTATCTCTTTGGAAGTGCCGGGGAGTGGCTGTTTCATGGATTTGACTTGGGGTGCCAGGTGAGTACGAGGGCTCAGACTGGAAAACGAGCTGTCTCCTAGTAAAACAGAACCTACAGTGATGCTTAGATGCAGGGTATAGTGTGCTGGTGGTCTAAGAAATATCTCGTAAGCAGAGGAACTTGCAGTTGGATGAGCTGAGCATCACCTAACATTACTGCAGAGCTGGGACCTGAAGGCAGCCATGGACATGCAGCATCGCAGCTCAGTGCCTGAACCTAGTAACTGGAGGTACCCAAACCCCCATTGATTTTCTTTGGGTGGAGGAGGGTTACAAGTGTTGAAGTGCTCGTTTGATTGAGAAGGTGACACTGGGGACACTGTTTCATTATTGACTGCCAAGGGCAGGAAAAGCTGGGGCTGCACTTTCACCTTTCAGAGTGGAGGTTGTTTTCCTTTCTAATCAAATTGAAGCCATCCAGGTCTCCTCTGAGCTGTGGGCTCCAGCCTCGAGAAATTCAGTCCTTGTGGGTCACTAACTTCGGGAAGGAGGAAGGCTGGACACGTCTCTCCTGGGAGATGTGGTGGAAAGGTCATGTGCAAAGCACAGAAACATGTTTGTTTCTTTTGCTGGCTGTGTGAGCAGTCCTGTGCTCAGTCTAAACCCTACAGACAGTTTTAAATACCGAAAAAGAAAGATGAAAATCAGCTGAAGTGTGGAAAATAAAAAGAAGACCAGAATGCACCCAGTCATAGCATCATAGAATCATCACGGCAGGAAAGGACCTCCAGGATCATCAAGTCCAGCCCTCACCCCAACATCACCCTGACCATGGCCTCAAGTGCTCTAACTACTCGGTTTTTAAACACCTCCAGGGATGAGGACTCCACCACCTCCCTGGGCAGCCTGTTCCAGGGCCCAACCACTCTCTCAATAAAACACTTCTTCCTAAGATCCAGTCTAAACCTCCCCGATGCAACCTGAGGCCATTTCCCCTCGTCCTATCGTTAGTAATTTAGGAGAAGAGACCAGCCCCAGCCTTGCTACAACCTCCTTTGAGGTAGCTGTGGAGAGCAATGAGGTCTCCTCTCAGCCTCCTCTTCTCTAGACCAAATAACCCCAGCTCCCTCAGCTGCTCCTTACAGGGCCTGTTTTCCAGACCTCTCCCAGCCTCGTTGCCCTTCTCTAGCCCTGCTCCAGCCCCTCAATGTCCTTCTGATACTGTGGCACTCAAAACTGGACCCAGTACTCAAGGTGGTCTCATGAGTGCAGAGGTACCACCACCTCCCCCCTCCTGCTGGTTACACTGTTCCTCCTGGTCCAGGCCGAGATGCTGTTTGCCTTTGAGCCATCCTTGGATGCCTTTCAGAGTTGTGGAGATCTGGAGCTTGGGGACACAGATTAAGCAGGACAGTTGGGTTAATGGTTGGACTTGATGATCTTACAGGTTTTTTTCCAAGCTAAGTGATTCTATGAGTCTGTGATACAGGAAGGGTATTTACTGATGCTGAATCAAGCCTCTAGAAGTCTGTTCCTGGAGTAGCTGTTTGGAAAGTGTTGTGTATGGGTTTGGGTTCCTGCCAGCCCAGACACCACATGGTGAAAATACGGGGTGTACTCTGAAAAATTAATCCAAGTCCTGAAAAGACTTTCCGGTGCTGCGGTTGTAATGAGTCCTTGTAAGTCAGTGAGTTTGTCTTAGGACTCATTGATCAAGTCGTAGTAAAAGAAAAGGACTGGTGTAAGGCTGGGCAGGTCACTGCATGGTGTTACTTTACAGAAGAAGTTTGTAGGATGACACTGGAACAGGTTGCCCAGGGAGGTAGCTGAGGTCCCATCCCTGGAGATATTTGGGGTGAGGCTGGACAAGGCTCTGGGCAACTGATCTAGCTGAGGATGTCCCTGCTCAATGCAAGGGGGTTGGACTAGATGACCTTTGTAGGTCCCTTCCAACCTGGACCATTCTGTGGCATGTATTGTAGAGGAGCAGTGTTCTGGGGCAGGTTGTGGGGAGGACAGTATGTGATGAGGGGAGTAGGCAGGGGAACGAACCCCAGAGGGGTCCAAAAGGGTTACCAGGAGGAACCTGCCTGCCTGGATTGCTGGTGGGACTAGGGCTGCCTGATCATCCTTTTGTGCCCTGTGCTGACCCCAAAAGGCAGGGGAGCCTGATGTTCTCCCATGCTGCTGGAGAAGTGTCTCTATAGCTGTGGGCAGGTCTGAGACTCCCAAAGGAGCAGCTACGACGTGCAGAAGACTTTCCTTTTAGCCAGAACTGCTTCTTATGTGGTCTCTGTAGGAACTTCTCATTGCATATGTAAGCCTGGGGTGGAGAAGCTGGTTTGCAGCCGTTCTGAGCCCCACGGGGAGCTATGAACACTTATGTTAGCTGTGCTTACAGCATGTTATTCCTGAGCTCTGCACTTACACAGCACCACTAAGCACCTGCTAATGCTCTGGAGGACTTTTAACCATGCGTAGCTTGATTAAATGCAAAGTGAACCAGATATGCAGGGAAAACAGCCACTGTAGTCACACAGCATCTGCATGCCTGGAGCTAGATGTGGGTGACCCCGAGTGGGTGATCTGTATCCATGCAAGCTCCCCATGATAACGTCATGTTTGCTACCTGTGACTGTCATTGTTGGAACTGGCTTGGGCAAATGCTCCCTCCAGGCATTCAAAATGTCCTTTTTACAGACACTAAATGAAAGCAAAGGTTGTGTTCAGAATCATGGAATCACTAAGGTTTGGAAGAGACCTACAAGATCACCCAGTCCAACCCGACCCCACTCTGCCCACTAAATCATGTTCCCCGGGGCCACATCTCCTCATTTTTGAACCCCTCCAGGGACAGTGACTCCACCACACTTCCTGATCGCTAATAAGGCCATCTCTTCTACAGCCATATGGGCAAGAGGAGAGCCAAACTTCAGAGCAACATATAGGAGCACAACAGTTATAAAACAGCTTCGGGCTGTGCAAGGTGATGAAATGCCTCCTGTGCACTCTGTTCCCACAGGGATCTGCTCCCATAGCTACTGTGTAAGTAGTTTGAAAATCTTACTGGTTTTGTTGAAGTTTGGAACCCAGTATATGCAAAAGGTTGGTCATCCCAAGCTGTAGGGGAAGGGGTTGTTCCACTGAAAATGCCCAGATGCTGGGTTCCACCTGCCCCGTGGCTTTGTTGAGGAGACAGGTACTGGTGAGGCTGGGCTGGGGACATTTGTCCCAGGGAAGAGGCTGCTGGAATTGCATGTGAGGGCCAAGGCGAGAGGAGAGCATTGCTCTAAGTAAATTGTCAGCAGCCTTTCCGTGTGTCCTCCCCTCGCTCCCGCTTTCTCCTCACCGACATATCAGCGATGTTTATTAAGAGATGACAAGTCTATCAGGCCTCATAAGCAGCCTTTCACAAGGAGGAGATCTTATATCCAGAGAGCATCATCAATCTTGTCTCTGCTCTGCTCTTCTGAGCAGCTGATAGCAAACAAGGCTCCATCGTTTTCCCCCCTCCTTCCTATCCCTTCCCCTCTCCTCCCCTCCAGCAAGCCTCTCTGCAGCACAGCAGGAGCCAGCAAGAGAGGGGTTTGATTTGCATAGAGTGTTTCTGTCAGAAAGAGAAGGAGCAGAGAGGAAGCCCAGCTCCTCTTGAATCACAGCTATGCTCTGGGAGAGCATCCGGGGTCGTTCCAAGGGCTCCCAGGGAACTGCTCCTGGATCCACTGCCTGAAGGCTGGTTAATTTGGGGGGCATCAGCACTACAATCAGAGACTAGAAAATCCCCCCTCCATTCCTGGGACAGCGCAGCGCCCTTGTGAATGTGTCACCACCGCCCAAGGAAAGGCCACGCAGACCCGGAGGGACCCATCTCCACAGCTCAGCCAACTTTGCAGGGAGCTAGGGCTGGGAACTGAGGACACGGGCTGGTGGAGAAGGTGTCCTGTGCAGGGCAGATGGGGAGCAGGGCAGATGTGCTGGCCTGTAGCATGCAAGAGCTAAATCCAGGAAACAACAGACAGGGGATCAGAAACCTCAGAGCAGGAGGAATCCCTTTTGTTTCTAGTTTACAAGTTCCTGCCTTGTAAACAGCCTTCTCGTGTGCGTTTTCCACAGCTGACACTTGGGGTGAGCTGGTGGGCTGGAAAGCAAAGGTTATGTTTTCTCCTTGACACAATGAAGGCTCTGTGTCTTTCTCCCTGCCCTGTTGTCTGCTTAACTCCATTTCTAATTCCCTTCCTCATCTCTGCTTTTATCTACAGACCTGGACCTTTTGGGACCAGGTTTTGTGGGCAGATCCAGTCCTCAAAAGTAAAGAAGAGCTGCTCGGTGCCTCTTCACGATCCTGTTTCCACAGCCCTGCTCGTGCCGGCAGCTCTGAGGTCTCTGCAGAGAAGACCTGGGTTTACTTTTGGGAGCTTGTTAGGTAGTGGAGCAGTGAGCTGGTTCAACAAAGAGTTTAACTCCCCGGTGCTCCCAAGAGTTTTGCTGTGGCAGAGAGAGCGGGCTGAGTGATCTGTAGGGGAGTGGGTTTTACCCTGTGGCAGCTCCCTGCCTCCCGATGCGGGAGACAACTGCAGGATCACCTCTATCAAAACCATATAATCGCAGAACCAAAGCAGGATTTAGGCTGTGAGGCTCACGAGTGTGAGACAAGCGCTGACACGCGGTGGTTAAAAACACTCTTAAAATGTGCGTGTCTGATGCACTTTCTTTTTTTAAGCAAAAACCCGCAGGCAGTGCCCCAGTTACAGTCAGGCTGCACCTTGCCAGGTTTTGCCTAGGCAGACGGTTTGCGTCAGAAGATGCGTCAGGAAAGCCGGCGATCTCAAAGAGGTCCCGTTAAAACTTCACGCAAGCCCCACGGACTATTGGAAGGATTAAAACTAAGCTGGTGTGAAATATCCCCACTCCGATCCCTCTGGGAGCACTTGGACTTCCAGAGGAGGAGGCAGGAGTTTATTCTCTGTTTGAAGACGTCCTCCCGGCCAGCTTGGCAGCAGAAGCTGCCAGTGTTAACAGATCCTCGTGGGACGCGTGGTGGCTTTCTCAGAGGCATTTGAAGCCTGATCTTGCTCCCTGGAGCTGGGTGGGAAATCTGTTAGTGCACATAGCACAGGCTTGTTGATGAGCCTGTGAGACGGTGAGAGCTGGACTGTGGGGTTTGGTGTGGGTACCTGCGTGTTGGCTCTGGAACCCCAAGCTGCCAAACCAGTTTGGTTTGTATTGAAGACCCACCTGGATGTGTTGCTGTGTGACTTGGTCTAGGGGATCCTGCTGTGGCAGGGGGTTTGGACTGGATGATCTTTCAAGGTCCCTTCCTGTTCCTTATGATTCTATGATTAGGGATTGGAAGGGACCTCAAAAGATTGTCTAGTCCCATCCCCCTGCCACAGCAGGATCACCTAGACCAAGTTGCACAGGAACATGTCCAGGTGGGTCTTAAACCTCTCCAGTGAAGGAGACTCCACAACCCCCCAGGGCAGCCCCTTCCAGGGCTCTGTCACCCTCACTGGGAAGAAGTTCCTTCTGATATATATAAGGAACCTCCTGTGTTCCAGCTGACACCCATTGCCCCTTGTCCTATCACTAGATGACTTTGAGAAGGGCCTGGCTCCATCCTCCTGACACCCACCCCTCAAATATTTATAGACATTATGTTCTGTGATTCTGTGAAGAAATAGCAGAGATCAAGAATTGGGAAGAGGAGGGGGCAGCAAATGCGTCTTAAGTGATAAAAGGCCTGTTAGAAAGGAAATTGTTTACTGTGTTAATTATTTAGGCAGGAAGGGACAGCAGAAATTGCACCAAGAACCCTCTGACTCAGTTTGGTGTTTGTGATGGCACCAGCAGTGGGTGTTTTAGTGGGAGGTACAGGAAACTGTATAACAGATGGGTGTGGAGGTGACTTATTCCCATTCTTCTGTCTTTCAAAGGTCATTCACAGCCTCCAAGGTGGCTGCAACAGACCACTCTTGAGCTGGCTGTGTCTGTAGTTCATGTCCAGCTGGTTGCTCCTCTGTCAGCTGGGTTTGGTGGCTTAGCCCACCTTAGCCATCCATCCATCCATCCATCATGGAGCTTTCACAGGCTCCCTGTGCTGGCATGGCTGGGGAGATGGGCAGCAGCAGCAGCTTGGCAGAATGGAGCTGGAATTACCTTCCTGTCTCCTGGGATTGGGAGGTCAGTAAAGATCACTGCCAGGAGAGGCTGTTAGAGAAGCATCAGGGGGAGACCCCAGACAGGGCTGATGGATGGGTAGAGATGGAGCTCACAGCACTGGTGCTACAGACAGCTGGGGGGCTGCTCAGCACTTATGTTCCACTTGCTGAGATGGGACTGCGGTGTGCAAGGGTCATCACTGGAAACCCATTCGAGACAGCTGCTGCAGACTGGGAAAGGACAAGGCTGGGCTGTGAGCATGGGGGTGGGCAGTGGAGGGTGCAGACAACAGGGGTGCAATATGCTGTGTTTGACCTGGGTGCTGTGCGCAAGATGCAGACAGGAGTGCTGGTTCCCTCTTACCCTGTGGACCTTCCCATCTCCAGGCTGCTGCAAGGTGCTGTCCTTGGCAGCTGCACGTCATGAGGCTGTCCTGTGCTGTGGGAGGAAGATCTGTGGGCTTGGGGTACCCACATTAGGCAAGGTCTGGGGTGCATGTGTGGCTTCAGGGAGACTCTCAGGTTTGTGGAGTGCCAGCTCTTTTGGGGCAAAAAGCCTTTTTTCCTTCTGCTGCAGGCGTCTGAACAACTCCTGATGCTGTTCCCCAGTCGCTGTGCAGAACCTTACAGGTTTTGACTTGCTACCATTAATAAGGAAGGGGTGAGAGTTTACTCGGTCACTTTCTGTCAGCTCCAAAACCGCACAGGCTCAGGAGAAAGCCCCTTCCCACGTTAGAAATGCCACGGTGACGAGCAAGCCAACTCCACGGCTGGTTTTGGCTCGCTCTCTGAAGGCTGAGCGCAGACTTCGCTGGGGCTCAAGCTTCAAACACCAGCAAGCCCGCAGTTGTGCCGCAGCTGATGGGACCCCGCAGCCATTAATGAGCTTGCGGGAGCGCTTCTCTCTCTTCCCAAATGCTGTGACTCACGTCTGACCACGGAGAGGAGCAGCTGCAGTCTCCAGGAGAGCCCGTAATGAGGCCAGGACATCCAGCACGGGGCCTGCTTTCTGTCAGCTCTTGGAGGAGGCTGCGGGTAATTACCTCTCCTGTCTGCTCTTCTCCGCTGCCGGCTTCGCTTCAGGTTCAAACGCTGGCTGACAGGGAGAAGGGTTTTCAGATACGTAATTTAAAATTCCGATGGCATGTTGTCAGGTCAACATGCGGCAACATGGGAAGAGGTTTCTACATCATAAGGACTCCAGTGTCACTCTTGGCTATGCCACTCGCCTGGCACATTGCTGCCTGTTTGGAGGGTCTGTGGTGGGTGGGCAAACCCTTGGGTCGCCACTGCAGGGGGGTGGTGCTGTGTATTGTCTTGTCTCCCTGGACCTTTTGAGGTCTGTGGCTGTGTCCTCTGTCTGGTCTCGTGGTGGGGATCAAGCAGGATGCTTGAGGTTATTGTTGTGGATTAGGCTGCATGATCAGACACTGGGATGGACAGCCCAGGGCAGTGGTGGAGTCCCTGTCTCTGGAGGTGTTTAAGGACAGACTGACAGTGGCCCTTAGTGCCCTGGTCTGGCCAGAGGGGTGATGTTAGGCTATGGGCTGGGTGAGCTCAGAGGGCTTGTCCAACCTCAAGAATTCTGTCATTCCGTGAACTGGGAATGGCAGGGACATGTTGGAAGAAAGAAGGTTGAGAGGAATGAAATCTAGGCAGGGGATCACTGCAAACTGCTGTAACCTTTTCTTTACAGCGGGGCAATCCCCGTAAAGGTGTTGGCATCTTTACAGTGGGGAAATCCTTTAATAAGGGTTCAGTAAGATGTTTTATCAGTATTTCTGGGCAAAACCTTGGCTCAGATGTAAATCTGTGCTCTAACTGTTTTCTGTCTGCAGCCTGTGTTTGCAGACCTGGGCAAGGAACCCTTTGTTCTGCAAAGCAACACCAAGGCATCAGAGAGAAGGACGTGGGTGGTGATCTTACCACCTGCCTTTGGTAGGATCAGGGGAAGGGCACTTGGCCCCCTACACTGTGTCTTGCTCTGCTCAAGGCAGCTCGATTGCCTGGATGTCCTGCACAGCCCTGCTGGGAAACCAGCCCAGTCAAACAGCGGGGTCTGGCCTTGTGGACTGGGGAAATGTTTTCCTGCTCTGTGCTGATGGGCCAAGGGCCTTTCTCTGGGACTGTGAGACTGTGTCTGCTGTCCTTCTGGCCTAGAAGAGAGCAGCTCCTGGCTGTCCCAGTGTGATCTGAGGAAGGCACAGACCTTCTGCAGAGAAGAGCAGCCCTGGTGTGGACAGATGCAGAAGTGGCTGAAGCAGGTGGATATTTTCAGCTGGGGGACAAGGAAGGAGGGTCTCTGCCATCCATGAACCCAGTGTGAGTGGGAGGCAAAGGGAGGAAGCGGTGGGGCAAGTAGAGAACCAGCCTCTGTGTGACAGAACGCAGAGGTTCAGCTTCTGTCTCGGTGTTTAAACTGTCCTGGTGCCAGCCACCTCTGCTGCCTCTGCGTGGTGCGCTGGGCGCACAGCGGGTGGAGTCCAGCTGCCTGTCTGTGGCTCGGGGCAGCCAGATAGAATTGGAGGGTGGACAGACACACTCTGCACTGAGCCAGACCTGCAAAACAGTCTCCAACAGTGAAACCCTGCGCTGTCTCAGATGTGGGGCCACGGTTTGGATCAGGAGCAGGGCTGTGTCTCAGTCTGAAGTGATGCTGAAACCTCACGTGGAAGGGCATCACGGCTATAAATCAAACGACTGGGATTTGGGGGTGGCTGTTTGGGTTTGTTAGGGGTTGTGGGGTTCTTCTGCTCTTCTCTAGGACTGTTATCCTTTCAGCCAGGAGGTGGCTCTGGAGCACGCTGTGGAGCTGGGCACAGCTCAGCGTGCAGCAGCCGAAGCGACAGGGAGAATCTGTGACCGTCACCAGTTGGTGATGAAAGGCAGATGGCCTTTCTTCTAGCTTCCAGACGGGATGCGTGCGTGTCCTCTGCCACACATATGCAGAGGCAGCTTCGATGCATTTCCAAATGCTTTTGACACTGTGTGCTCTGATGCAATGTTGAGGAAGTGAAGAACATGCTTCTGGTGCTGGTAACAACCAGCTTGGCTCAGGCTGTCCGTTGGGAGTAGGGATGGCTCCAAACGCAGCGTCAGACCACATGTAGGCTGTTCACAAGACTCCAGACCTGCAGAGAAAGTTATTGTGCAAGGCTGCGGAAAAGATGATCTGTCTTTGGGCTTGCCCCAGTCCCCAGGGAGGATGTAGGACGTACGGGGCAAAGCAGGAAAGCCTTGACAAGAGAAGCCCAGAGGAGCGTAACTGCTGTCTAGGAAGATATTAGCATCCCAGGCTTGGAGCCTGTGCCAGAGCTTGTGCCTGGGACAAGCAGGGCTGCCAAGTCTCGATGACTTTCTCTCTGTCATCCTTGGGCAGTGCCCTGCAGAGGAACACTTGACAGATGGACAACTCTGACCCTTAGTCCTCTGGTGTGGGGACAAGATTGTAGTAGCCCAGGGCTCTCCTCACGACTGAAGCTTTGGGGTACCCTGGAGCAGGGAGTTCCTGCTCTTCTGTTAGTCCTGTGATACCTTTCCTAGTTGTCTTCCCTGTACTGGAGGTTGTTGCCTGGGGAAAACTTGGCAAAAGAAATCCTCTAAACCCACCAGACACACACCTTGATGACATACATGTTCCCAAGGTGTTCTGCAGGAAATTGGGAGGTGTGCACCCTAGATCCTTGGATCTTCCCTGGGAGGCCAGAGAGGAGGTGGAGGGACCTTTGATTGCAAAAATTGGAATTCACGTTTTGAGGAGCTAGACAGACAGTGAAGGCCAAGCAGGTCAGGGCTCTTCAAAGGATGTCTGGGGTGATTTTAGAGAAGAAAGAGGCCTGGAGCCCACCTGGACCACAACAGAGCTGTGTTTGTTTAATGGAAGCATCACCTGGACTCTGTTTGGAAGTTCAGAAGAATGAGAGATCCTGGTGCCGGGGCAATCAGTTTCCCTTATCCCACAGGGAGAGAGGTCCCAGGTGAGCAGCTCTGTCTCATGGCAGAAGAGAGGAGGATGCTGTGGGGGATGTAAAAAAGTCCAGAAGGCATCTTGAGACTGAGGTGTGCTGGTAAGAGTTGGGCTTTCAAAGATTTTGCAGTCTCCTCTTCCAAAACCAATTGATTTCAGTGACCTACAAATGTCAAGACAATTCTTGATCCTTGCTTGCACGGGAACTCTCCTCACCTTTGTGCCTGGTGGAGTGGGAGACTTTAAGGACATGTCCCTGACACTCTCTTGGTGTGGTGGCTGTCCTGTCCCCACAGGGTCTGCCCAAGCCACGTGTCGCTGGCTTTCAGCATGCTGTGGCCTCAGCTTATATGTGAGATGCTGTTGGTGGTGCTTTGTGTGCTCCCAAGACCTTGTCTCCTCTTGATGATGGGGTGGGGTCAGGACAGTCCCTTGGGGGAGCTGCCTTTGCAGGATGACCTGTTGCTTGTTCAACTGGGGACAAGTCATGCTCAGCATTGCTGTCAGCTGGTGGTGAGGAACCCTGTGGTGTGGCACTAGTGTCCTTGTTCCCAGGCTGCTGCAATTACGGGCTGATCTGTGTCATCAGTGGAGCACACTGATCGGTCAGGCAACATCATAGAATCATCAAGGTTGGAAAAGACCTTCCAGATTATCAAGTCCAACCATCCACCCTATAACCCCCAACCACTAACCCATCTCCTGAAACATGATGTCTGCCTGTGTGTTGAACCCCTCCAGGGAGGGTGTGTCCACTCCTTCCCTGGGCAGCCTGTTCCAAGGCCTCCCCACTCTTCCCAAGAAGAAGGTTTTCCTGAGATCCTATCTGAACCTCCCCTGGAACAACCTGACCACATTTCCTCTTATCCTGTTGCTAGTCCCTAGGAAGAAGAGGCCAACACCCATCTCACTCCAACCTTCCTTCAGGTAGCTGTAGAGAGCAGTGAGGTCTCCCCTCAGCCTCCTCTTCTCCAGGCTGAACAGCCCCAGCT
Source organism: Phoeniculus purpureus (assembly GCA_028565055.1). NCBI lineage: Eukaryota > Metazoa > Chordata > Aves > Bucerotiformes > Phoeniculidae > Phoeniculus > Phoeniculus purpureus. The sequence continues at coordinate 4,060 of JAOXOE010028330.1, read as the reverse complement.
CCCCCATCCTCCCCTCATCAAACCTGTTCTCTAGACCCCTAATCAGCCCAGTTGCCCTTCTCTGCCCTCTCTTCAGCACCTCCATGTCCTTTGCCTAGACTTAGCACACTCTGACGGAATGCATAAATATCCTGCTACTGGGGCAACAGGAGCCTCGCACGCAGGGTCAGGACTTGTCATGCTGAGGGCAAGAACCATCCTGCTCAGGAGAAGGTCTGACCAAGCTTTGTCTCTTTATCTCCCTTGGCCCAGCTGTGCTGTTGGCCAGACATCTGGTCCCTTTTCCAACGTCTGGGATTAACGAGGAGCCTTGCGCTGCATTTTGTGGGCTCAGAGATAAGTTCAAAATCATTTGCCTGTTGACCTGCATCATTCTGTGTCAGGACCGAAGACTGCAGCTGAACTGAGCCTTCTCTGCTCGTCATCCATCTGCAGCCAGTCTAGTTTGGCTGGGAGCCAGTGCCTGTAAATGGGCCCTGCTGTGAGCTACTGATTGTTTGCTCCTCAGCTCCTATTTATGGAGGCAAGAACTGAAGGAAGAGTAAGGGCTTTAATTCAGCTCTGGAGTCTCTGCTGTCTGTTGACTTGTGCTTTGCCAGTGCTGCGTAGACTGCAGAAGGAGAGTTGTTTGAGCACAACTGGTGTCCTAGTCTTCCATCTGGGAGACGTATTGTGAGGACAGACCCCAGCCCTAGGTCCTGGCTTGTTAAATGAGTGGGATCTAGAATTAGAGCTGGCTTGGGTGTTTTTTCCCCACTGAAGTCTATAGGATGAGACCTGCCGCTGTGGTGCGAGTTAAGCTGCAGATATTGACCTGAAAATCCAGCCCTGTTGCCATATTTCAATTGCACAGTGAAGCCTGTCAGATCTCTGCTTGTCTATGACTTCCTTTGGAGCTGGAGAGAAAGAGAAGAGATTCCCCAGGCTCCATGTGAGGTGCAACTGTAATTCAGCCTGGACTGCTGGACGCAGAGCCCCATTGTGGGCTGTTGGAGGAATACGTGCTCTGCTAGGGTTAAATGCTTACATGAAATCAATACAAGTTTTATTGCCACCACGTGATTCCAGCTGGAGCTCTGCCATCCGTAATAGAAGCTGTGTTAGGTCTCCCCCTCCAACTACAGGACAGATATATTAGTCTAGACAACTGAAAAATAGTGGTATATTGGGAGACTGCGTTTTCATTATGTAAATGGAGCTCTACAGGAGGATTAATTGATTACTCAGTTACTGTGGAACTGTCTTGGATGTCCTGGCAAGATCAGAGAACCTGATGGAAGCTCTCCAGTGATGCTATATAGTAGTGCAAAAGAGTTGTCGAGCATCCCCTGCTCCCCTCCAGACAACACAGAGCATGACAATGTTGTACATTGCCCACTCTGCCAGGCGACTTGCTTCCAGAATGGTCAAGGCAACTGGCTTCCAGAATGGTGAAGGGGATTTGCTTTCCAGAACAATGCAGAATGGCGTAGCGGACTTGCTTCCAGGATGGTGCGGGTACCTTAATGCTGGTGTATCCTGGTATATCCAGGTACAGGCAGCCAAGACTTGTAAGGGACAGCCAGAAACAACCAATTCTACCATCCAGCTGTGCTCTTTGGTGGGACCAACCTGCTATCTAGCTCTTGCTGAAGGCAGTTGGAAAACTCCAGAAGGTTCTTGTGGAAATGCATTGCTGTGAAAACTGTGAGTTCTGTGAGATAAATGCACTTCTGGGGATTCACTCGTAGCTGAAAAGCAAGAGGGATGATTGCCTTAGCTCAGCCCAGCAGGTGAGTGGTAAAACTCAACAGAAACAATCATTTGGAAAGACCTGCTTGGGGAAGGGGGTTACCACAATGGGGCAGGCCTGAAGAGGGCAGCCCGAGAGCTCTCAAGAGGAAGTTTTGTGGGCAGTGCAACACTCCAGGTGAACATAGTGCTGTGTAGGCATCAAGGTCGGTGTTCACAGACAACTATTTTGGAGCAGAGATTAGCTGCTAATGGGAACTGAGTGAATGGTGCTGCTGTTCTCTCCTTTCTCTGTTATATCTGCACCTGGCATTTCGAGGCATCAGGCAGGATGTCCAGGTGTGGGGACAGCTCTTCTCTCTCCCTGTGGCACTCGAGGGTAGATTCTGTCTGTAGGCAAGCAAGTGGGACTACCACATCTGTATAACTAGCTCTGTCCCTTCTGGCCAAGATAACCCATCGTGGCATAGAGAGTCTTTTCTGAATCGGAAATACCTGTAGTGGCTTCCACAGTGGTGGGAAATAGATCTGCACAGTCTGTTGGGCGCAGGTTGCTGGAGGAAGAAAGGGCCGCTGTGGTGAGATGGATGAACTCACTTTCTGCCGTTCTGCTGCTTGGGATATAATTGCTTTATTGGTCTCTGTTTTCTCCAAATCATTTTGATGCTGCTGCCCATCTCAAATTTTGTGAAGAACTAAAGCAATTCTTAGCCTTTGGCCTGACATACATCACCTGTGGAAAGTTCTACAAACAACTCTGACTTTGGGAGGCTGGGTGGGGGGAAAGCTGTGATGTTGGACAAAATGCAGGCCCTGTTTCTGATGGAGATGGAGGGCAATGTGTCCCCAGGTTTGGGTGCGAAACCACCCACTGGGAGTTGGAAAAGTTCTAGTGTGGAAAGCAGTCTTTTCAGGAAGGTCTGGTGGAAGAGGAGGACTTGCCTCTATTTCCATGTCTGTAAAACGGGGAAGAAAACCATGAAAAGTCAGATGTCTTGTTAAATGTTAGACAGTCGCTTTCAAAAGCCTGTGGAGAACAAGGCAATAAACCTTTCTGGATGCCAGAGGACCACAGGTGATGAGATCCTCCTATTTCTATGAAAAGAGAACAAATGATGGGCAACTACTCCCTTCTCCTGGGCAACAGAATTGTACTTGACCACTGTCATAATAGATGTGAGGCTTTTTACATGCATGTCCTGGTGTTGTGAGGCCAGCAGAGGAGACTCAAGGATAGGCTTGTCTGGTCTTTAGGTCAAGGCTTCTTCTGAAGTAGGAATTTCTATCATTTATGTCGCAGAATCATAGACTGTACTGGGTTAGAAGGAACCTCCAAAGACCATCTAGTCCAGCCTTCCTGCAGTAAGCAGGGACATCTCTAACTAGAACAGATTGCCCTGAGCCCCATCCAGCCTGACCTTGAATGGCTTCAGGGATGGGGTCTCTGTCACCTCTCCGGGCAACTTGTTCCAGGGACCCCCCATCTTCAGATTCAAGAACTTTTTCCTCATGTCAAGCCTCAATCTTCCCTTTTCCAGCTTCAAACCCAAGAACCTTTGTCCTATCGTTCCCTGCCCTTGTGAGCAGTCTTCCTCAGTCTTCTGAAAGCCCCTTTCAAGGTTTGGAAGGTTGCTATAAGGGCCCTCCCAGAGCCTTCTCCTCTTCAGGCTGAACAGCCTCAACTCTCTCAGCCTGTCCCCAGAGCAGAAGTACTCCAGCCCCCTGATCATTTTCATGGTCTCCTCTGGACCCGCTCCATCAGATCCACGTCCTTCCTGTATTGTGGGCTCCAGAGCTAAATGCAGGACTCCAGGTGAGGTCTCACCAGACTGAAGTAGGGAGTCAGAGTCCCCTCTCTTGATCTGCTGGCCACACTGCTTTAGATACAGCTCAGGGTGCAGTTGGCCTTCTGGGCTGCAATTGCACACTGGTGGCTCATGGCCAGCTTTTCATCTGCTAGTACCCCCAGGTCTTTCTCCACAGGGCTGGTCTCCAAAAGGTCTTCCCCCAGCCTGGACTGATAACCTTGGTTGCCCCAGGCTGGGTGCATCTCTTTCCTACTTGCTGATGCCTCATTCAGCACTGGTTGCGTTAAGGCAGTTTGATTCTACTCAATCCCACAGTAGATTACCATCTACTCCACTCTGGTGAGACCCCACCTGGAGTACTGCGTCCTGTTCTGGAGCCCTTATTACAAGAAGGATGTGGACGTGCTGGAGCGTGTGCAGAGGAGGGCCACGAGGATGATCAGTGGGCTGGAGCACCTCTCCTACGAGGACAGACTGAGGGAGTTGGGGCTGTTCAGTCTGGAGAAGAGGAGGCTCCGAGG